>PVJH01008679.1:0-83889 GCA_004026705.1 Nesogale talazaci | reverse complement strand
GCATTATATAGTGTCCTTCTTTGTCTCTTATTATGGTTTGCACTTTGAGGTCAATTTTATCTGATATTAGGATTGCTACTCCAGCTTTTTTAGAATTGCTGTTTGCTTGGTATATTTTTCTCCAGCCTTTGATTCTCAATATATTTTTTTCTGTGATCTTAAGATGTGTCTCCTGTAGGCAGCAGATTGAGGGGGTGTATTTTCTAAGCCAGTCTATTAATTTCTGTCTCTTAAGGCCTGAGTTCAATTCATTAATATTTAGGGTTATTACATCTATCTGTGTACTCTGTGTTGTCATTTTATCGCTCTTGGATTGGATGTTTTTCTATTTCCATAGGTTGTGTCAATATATGTTTGTGGTTCATTCTTGCCTTTCTTCCATCTCTGAGCCAGAGTTATCTTGGGGGCTGTTATCCCTTTGACTGTTTCTGGGTAGATTCATTCTGCATGTGTTAGGTCGTCATTGTTGTTCTTCTCCCAGTGGGTCGGTGAGAATCTTTTGCAGGGCTGGGTTCCTTTTGGCATATTCTCTGAGATTTTCCTTGTCTGGAAAGACTCTTACTTCTCCATCAATTTTGATAGATAATTTGGCTGGATAGAGTATTCTTGGGTTTGCATCATGTTCCTGCAATTTTCGGAATATGCTGCTCCACTCTCTCCTCTTCTTCATCGTTTCCATTGATAGGTCCGAGCATATTTGCCTTTATATGTGATTGCCCTTTTTTCCCTAGCTGCTTTCATAATTTTTTCTTTTTCTTCATAATTGGATAGTTTCACAACTATATGCCTTGGTGTTTTCTTCTTGGGGTTTAGTCTAGCTGGTGTTCTTTCCGCCTCCTGTATGGCTATATGGCTTTCATTCATTAAGCTAGGGAAGTTTTCCTCTAAGCATTCCCTCATTATTTTGGATGTTGGTTTTCTTGATGCCTCATCCTCCGGCAGACTGATAATCCTAATGTTGTTTCTTTTCATAGAATCAGCCAGACATTTAATATTTTCTTCTGCTTCTCTCATAGATTAGTTAGATTTTGTTCTCCCATTTGTTAATTTCTACTTGTGAGTCCTCAAGGTCACTTGTCCTGTTTTCTGCCTCCTCCATTCTCTGGCTGAAATCCGAGAGCTTACTATTAGTTTTTGTTAGCTCACTCTTTAGTTCTTGGATTTCCCTTTGGTGCGGGGCCTTTATCTCCTGTATCAATTCTTCTTTCTTCTTTAAAGCGTCGCTTAAGAACTACATACATGTTAGTAACATCTTGAAGATTTCTTTCTGTGGTTGATCAATCTCCGCATTTTCTATGACTGCTGTTAGGTCCAGCTGATCTTCTTGCATCGGATCCAGTTTCTCTTTTCTTGATACTGTGGAAGCGGCTAGCTGTTTTTTGTTTGATTTATTCATACTAGGTGGCATTTTCCTTGGCGTTTTGTGGCCCTGGGGTCTCTCTTTAGGAGACTGGTCTTATATTATAGCTTTCCTCAGGTACTGTTTGCGGCTAGGCCTTGCAGCTCTGATGGAGCATGTTGGCTGAGCAGGGGAGTGGGTTTAGGGGGTGGGTTGGGAGTTGGGTGATCTGTTCCTCGCTAGGGGCGCCTGCCACAGATGGGTGGCAAAGAATCCTCTAGCACTCTGGGGTGGGGAGGACAGGCTGGCTGCTTACCCAGGAGACAATGTAAAGCAGACCTCTCTGTCGTGGGAGTCCTGGGGCGTGCGCCCTGAACCGGCAGCGTCTGTAAGGAGCACCGGCGACTGTGGGGAGTGCGGGCGTTCCTTTCCTCCTGTTAGAAAGTGTGGCCCAGGTGGGCAGGCTTGGGTTTAGGGGATGGCTTGATCTTATCCTGGGCAGTGGTGGTGCTCTAAGGTGCGCCTGGGCGCAGGCCTCCGGGGTGGGGGAGGGGCTGGCCCACCATTGTGCTTGGGGCACAGGAGTCCCTGGGGGTGGGGAGCGAGAGGTGTGGGTCTGCGTGGAGTGTCCCCTGGGCACCTTGGCATGGGGAGGACTGGTCCGCGATTACAAGCGGGCGCTGATCAACTGCGGGTCCCTGATCTCAGGGTCGCAGAGCGGCGCCCTGGATCCAGCCAGCACAAAGAACCCGCAGAGTCTGTGCCGATGTCCATGGGGAGCGCGGGCATGCGGGTGAGGCTCCTGGTTCAGAGGAGGCTCTGAGCTTTCCTGGAGTCACAAAGCCCAATTTAAGAGCCCCACCTTTCCCCGTGTCACCCCCACTCACCGATCTCCAGGAGCTCCGGGCGTGGGCTTCCTATCTGGCCGCCATCTTCCCTTGGTCCCCATTTTTTTTTTTTTTTAATATAAGAAAATGGTCACTTTCGAAGGAGAATTTTTCTGGGTATAAAATTCTCCATTTGTGTTGTTGTTCTTTCAGTACTGTAGATCTCCCCCTCTCTGTTGTTCTTCCCTTGGTTTCTCAACACTGCTCCTTGTTCTTTTAGGTTTCAGTCAATATTTTCTGATTGCTTTTGACTTGCTGCAATTTGAATATGTGGTGCTTAGCTCCACACCCTCCTCCCCCTCTCTGTTCTTGTTATTTATCCTGCTTGATATTCCTGGCACTGCCTATATCTGTGGTTTGGTGTTTGTCTTTAAGTTTAGAAAATTCTCTGCCAACATTTCTTGGACATTTTCTTTTTTTTCCCTCTGATATCCCATTTTGCTTTTGTACATGTCCCAGAGTTCTTGAGTGTTCTCTCCCTCTTAGGCTTCCAATTTGGGGAGATTTTACTGACATGGGTTCATGAGCCCTGATTTCTTCTTACACCATGTCCACTCTGCTGATGAACTCATTTATCAAAGGCATTCTTCATTCTGTCACAGTGTTTTTTTATTTCAAGAATTCACTTTTGATTCTTTCTTGGCGTGTTCAACTTTCTGCCTACATTATCAATCTGTTTTTCTTCCATCTCCTGAACATTGGATTAACAAGCAAGTTTTCCATTCAACAATACATGCATAATTTGCTCCATGATATTTTTTGATGTCCTCATCATATGTCAGAACTCTCTTCCTTTCCACCCTCCTCTCCTGATTTTCATTCCCTCAGCTTCCCTTTCCGTCCTTGTCTGCTCATCATTGCCTTCAGTTGAGCAAAGGTTGTCGTTTGATTATGCCTCGGTGTGTGCAGTGTTCATTGCTTCTTTGTTCCACCCACACTTTGAGTTTTGAGTTCTTTTTGTCTACAGATTTTCTGTTCATACCGTTCCTGGCTATTTGTTTGTGATTGTCAAGTCTTTCTTAGCTTTTCTTCTCTGTTTTGATGAGTAATTGTACTAATTTTCTAGTTAAGTCTGTCTCATGCTTTAAAGCTCTCTGGCTTCCCCTCCTACCATGTGTTTCTGACTTCGCTGAAAGCAGGCTTTCTGGTTTTAAAGGTCTCTGTGCTTAAAGTATCCAAAATAATGTCCCTTTCTAAGTCCAGTGTTAGTCTGAGTTGACTAGAGAAACAAATTCATAGACACTCATATGTATGTAATAGAAAATTATATCAAAGAAAAATTGTATATTAAGAAAACATCCCAGCCTAGTCCAGATCAAGTCCATAAGTCTGATATTATCCCGTATCAATCTAGAAACTCCTCTTCAGACTCACACAACACTTACAATGGTGCCGAATGCAGGAAGGTCAGAGGCCAGGGCATGGAAAGTCTTGTGGGTCTAGAGACAGTGGAAGAATCTCAATGTTCACAAGGGTCTCCATGTGATTCCTCCAGCTCCAGGGTTGTAGCATAACTCCATGTGTCTTGTCAGCAGGAAGACAAAGCAGAGAGTCTGTGTGTTTCTGGTCTCCAGTGAGTTATTTATCTCCCTGGCGTCTCCAAATGAGGTCATCAAGCTGTAAATTGATTGACATGACTAGATGTCACGCCTTTGCAAGTTGACCCCAGACTATGTAACTATCACATCCATACATTAAATATATTGGCAAGGACCTATTTTTCACGAGAAGCAGCATAATCACAGGTTCCATGAAGCAGGGTACTGTAGTAAGCTGGGTTGTCTCGAGAAGTAAACCAGTGACAACTCATCTACGTACAACAAAGAACTTTAGATCAAGGAGTAACTTTACATCAAGAAGGTGCCCCATCCCAGTCCAAGTTAAAGTTCATATATATGATGCGAGCCCAGGCCCTCTTCAGATTCTTTTAGCTGAGGGCCGAGGATACCAAAAAAGTAAAGCAGGAAGCTGGGACATCACTGCTGGTGGGTGCAGAGCTGTGTGGATCCAAGGTTGGTGGGAATATGAATAGAATGCCGACAGCTTTCAGCACTGTGCAGTCCACATGGAGTTACCCCTGGAGGCAGGCACAGAGATCCACCCACCCATGCTGGAAAGCAAAGGGGCAGAGAAAGAGCAAGTGTCTCCACTGTCTATTTTGTAAATAGGTCACACTTCCCAGGAGGCATTATCAAACTTGATTGATAGGTTGGGCTCTCTCTTGGCACTTACATACAAATGCAAGCTGACATAAAATGTAACTGCTACAGGTATGAATATCTTTGGAGGCCGTACTGCTACATTTGATTATTGTTAAGGTAGAAGCTAGCATTTTATTTAGATCTTAATTAAGTTGTTGGAATGGAGAACCAGGCACACATAATAAACCACCAAAAATAGATCCTGAAAAGTTCTATTTCTGTTTCCTGTAAGCAGTCCTGGACTACTCAAATAAGTAGACTGGCTTCTCTGTACCAAAGCAGGCAAATCAGCTTTCTCTGTGGTTGACTGTCCCAGCTATGCCTAACCCTCTGTTAACACTAGTCACACCCCCTGTAGCCAGATCTACAATCTTTCTGTAGGACACTTAGTCTTCCTGGGAAAGCTAAAAACGTGTTGCTAAAATAATTATGGTGTCAGGGAAGGGGAAAAAAAGAAATTTTAAAGGCTCTCATCTCATCTGAGATGATGGCTTCTCTGCATTCATGCCACCCCCTAATATAATAAATAAGCAATTAGAAAATGTTTAAATATAAGGGAATTTCCTGCTCTCCAAAGGAAACTGGTTTCTCAGTAGCTATACCAGCTGTTCAGAAAACTCATTGGGTCTGGTTTTAAGAATGAAACAAGGTCAAAATCCAGTGAGAAGTACAGTGTGTAGTTCTTGGTCTTTCTAATAAAGAAGGTGGGGGGGAGAATTATCTGGTATCAAAATATGCAATTTACAGACCCTTAGGGAGTTCCTTGTGACTTTTTTTTTCTTTAAAAATTTTTATTGAGGGCTCTTACAGTTCTTGTAACATTCCATATATCAATTGTTTGGAGCATATTTGTACATTTGTTACCATGATCATTTTCTAAACATTTACTTTCTAGTTGAACCCTTGGTATCAGTTTCTCTCCCCCCCCCCTTCCCCTTCTGCCCTCATGACCCCGTGATGACTTATAACTAATTGTTTTCATGTCTTACACTGACAGCTATCTTCCTCCTCCCACATTTTCTATTGTCCACCACCCTGGGTGGGTATGGGGGATTCTGCTCAGTTAGCTTGTCTTTTATAAATCATTTTATTGGGGGCTCATGTAACTCCCATCATGATCAATACATACATCAATTGTATGCAGGCCATATTTGTTGCCATCATCATTCTCACAACATCCTTCTTCTACCTAGGCCCCCAGTACCAGCTCCCCATCTTTTCCCTCCTTCCCTCATGAATCCTTAACAATTTACAAATTGTCATTATTTTGTTATTTTACAATGCCCGATGTGTCCCTTCACCCACTTCCCCATTGTCCGTGCTCCAGAGAGGAGGTAAAATGTAGACCCCTACAATAGGTTCCCTGTTTCTACTCCACCTTCCCTCCACCCTCCTGGCATCACCAGTCTCACCCCTGGTCTTGAAGGGATCATCTATACTGAATTACCCCTGTTTCCAACTCCAGTGTATATTCCCTGGTCTAGCTAGATTTATAAGTTAGAATTGAAATAATGATAGTGGGTGGAAGCATTTAAGAGCTAGAGGAAAGTTGCATATTTCTGTGTTGCTACACTATACCTTGACTGGCTCATCTCCTCCCTACAACTCCTCTGTAAGGGGCTGTTGCTTTACCTATTGATAGACTTTGGGTCCTTAATCTGCACTCCCCATCATTTATAATGATATAATTTTTGTTCTTTGATGCCTGATACCCAATCCCTTCGACACCTCATCATCGCACAGGCTGGTATGCCTTGTGACTTTTCTGTATGACATCCTAAGATTGTTGGGTGTCTGATTTTTCTTTTTAAATTTTTTAAATTATTATTTTAAATTTGAATAAATCATTTTATTGTGGGTCTCTTACAGCTCTTATAACAATCCGTACATCAGGTGTATCAAGCACATTTGTACATATGCTACCATCATCATTTCCTAAACGTTTTTTTTCTACTTGAAATCTTGGTATCAGATCCTCTTTTTCGCCTGCCCTCCTCTCCCCTCCCAACCTCATGAGCCCTTGATTATTTATAAATTTTTTTATTTTCATATTTTGCACCATCTGCTGTCTCCTTTCACCCACTTTTCTGTTGCTCATTCCCCTGTTTAGGGAGGGGGGTAGTGGTATGTTGATCATTGTAATTAGTTCCCACTTTCTTTCACTTCTCCTCCCACTTTCACCCTACCTTCATGGTATCTCTACTCTCATTATTGGTCCTGAGGAGGTTAGAGGTCTTGGATTCTGTATGTTCAGAGTCCTTATCGGTACCAGTGCACATGCTTTGTTCTAGCCAGATTTGTAAGATAGAACTGGGGTCATGATAGTGGCAGGGGTTGGAAACATTAATGAACTAGAGGAATGTTGTGTGTTGAGTTGATGTGGTACTGCACCCTGACTGGCTCATCTCTTTCTTGTGACCCTTCTGTAAGGGGATTTCCAATTGTCTACAGATGGACTTTGGGTTTCCATTCCCCCTTGTTCACATTGAAATAGTTGTTTTGGATCTTCTGATGCACAATACCTGATCCTGTGGACACCTTGTAATCACATGGGTTGATGTGCTTCCATGTGAGCTTTGTTGCCTCCCTGCTAAATCAACGCTGGTTTAACTTTAAGCCTTTAAGACCCCATATGTTATATCTTGTAATTGCCAGGCACCATCAACTTTCTTCACCACATTAGCTCATGCACCCATTGTGTCTTCAGCTATTGTGACTGGAAGCTTAGCAGCACAGAATGCCAGATTATTAGCTCAAAAGTTTCTTGCATTGAGGGAAGACTTGATTAGTCCCAATGTCTATCTTCTACCTTAATACTTAACCTATGAATATATGTATAGACCTATATCCCTAAAATTATATATTAATATATTTACATATGTGCAAGCCTGTATTTAGACCTTTATAAATGTCCTTTGCCTTCTCATTCTTTCCTCTACTTCCTCTTACTTTCCTCTTGTCCCATCATCATGTTCAACCTCCATTTGGCTCTCCATACTTCCTCTCAGCTACATTGCACTTGATTGAACCCTACCAGGCACCCTATACCTTCCTTGCCATTGAATTTAGATCTCTTGCTGTTCCCTTGCCCCTGGGTTTGTTGGCTCCCCCCTCCGCATCCCCCACCTCCTCCTCACTCCTATCCCCCTGGAACCATTGGTCCCTTTGTTTTCTCCTCTGGATTGCTTATCCTGACTCTTTTACAGAGGTAGATATGAAGAAAATGAAAAAACAAAGCGAGCCTGTTAATAGTTCCAGATCTGTCTGTGGAAGCTTTTGAATACTTTCTGATAAGATCTGATGCAAGCCTTGCCCCTGAGTCCGAAATCTGTTTTCGGAATTCTTCAGGCATTTTGTGGCTTTACTTCCTTTGCTGCTCTGTTACACTCCCTTCATGTTGTGCTCTCCTGTGTGGGGGGTGGGGGGGGGTGGGATGTGGGTGTCAAGCCGGGCACAATTCCTGCACTGTGTCTCTCCATTGCTGCCCCCTGTAGCACTGTGGGTCAGAGAGGGGGTACGGCCAATCCTATGGTCCTCTCTGTGCATTGACTGCTCTGAGCAGGAATGTCATCCTCAAAGTTTAGTGGCCCAGGATGTTTCTCTCTCTCGAGTGTCTGCTTTAGTCAAGAGCTAAGGTTTTCTGACACCTAAGGTTTAATGTGCTCTGTATGAGGCTGAGTAAAAAAGTATTGCTGTAAAATCATAGAATCCTTTATTAAACAAAAAATATCAAAATGTGAAGTGTTTTTTTTCTTAACACATCCTCCACAAAGGTGAATAGTCCTCTGAAGACTGTTTTCATCTCACACATCCTCCCCTAAAGAATTCTGCTCTCTGCAATTTGCACCTCATCAAATGGCAGTTTGGGCTTCTGCAGTAGACTTAAATCATGGTCGTTTTCAATGTTCTTTGACTTTGAGGAACAAAATTCAGCCTGAAGGCACAAGATCAGGACTGTGGGGTGGACAGAGTAGGGTTTCCCAAGGAAATTATCCTGGGGAAGTCTTTATTTCCCTTTAAGAGTGCACAGACAAAACTGTTGTGATGGAAAAAAAATTCCTTAGATTTTATTTTTCTTACCAGTGCCATTTTCAAAATGTTGAATTTTTCCTAATATGCTCCTGTGATCATTCTATGCCTCTACAGAAGATTTTTCAAGATTCCCCTTTTAAGTCCCATAAGTCAGTTGTCATAGCTTTCTGAATTAACCTTTCTTGTATTTAACTGACTCAGCAAATTATCTCAGAAGCCCATGTTTTGATGGGATCTTTTCTTTGAAGGAACCCTAAGGAGACTACACCAGCTTATCACTGGAACAACTTATTGCAGTGATCACAGATCACAGAGACAAGTTCAGGCATTTTATTTGGGAAAAATTCTCTCACATATAAGCTGAAATCTTACCAGCAAAGCTTTTTAACTTACTCCCCCTATGTCATCAAATTGCGGTTCAGTAAGGCTGAGTCAAGGTTTCTGCCCCTGGGATGGCACGAGTATGCTCAACTCTCCACACTAACTGACACTCAATGTATTTTTCTTTATTTATCGTGTCTGCCTGGTGAGCAAAACAACTGTATTTAAATTAGAGTTTCACCTTGCATGTTTTTGATTCATCAAATGGTCTGTAAATAGTCTCATCATTCAGTTTTCTTCCATGATCTCCTGTCTTTTGCTCATTTTTCTATTAGAATTTTGTTTTCTTTATTGAATTGTATTATTTTGTCATGTATCCAGAATTTATTGAGTTTTTTTGGTGTGGGCTAAAAGTGATTTACTCTTTAGTCTACATAATTATTGCTGTTTTGTAGGCATGTGCATTGCCCTTGGCCTTTCTAACATCTTCCACTGGATTTCCCTTTCCCATAAAGTTATCAAATATTTCTTACCTAAAATATTTACTGATTTTTGTCCCCAATTAATTCCCTCATACCATCTTTTGATTACTTATTACATTTTTAATAATGCAAAGAGTTATGAGATGCAAGATCCCAAAGCAGGGGCTGTGCAAATGACTTCTGCAGATGAAGAGAATGTAGAGGAGTCAAGAGAAAGGGGCAGCCTTTGCAGGATAGACCTAAGGACCATGTGAACTAGTCCTAATGTGTCTGTAACAGGAAAATGAAAAAAGTATAGTGTAAGTAATGATGAGTTTTTGACGTTCAGGGTCAACGTAGGTCATACCAATCACCTAATCAAGATTCAAGTCACATAGAAAATGTTTAAATAAGACCATAATAGTCGACTCTTCAATAATTCAGGAGTTAGGGATGCTCATCCCACTCCCAGTCAAAAAGTCATGGATAACATTTGACTTCCCCCAAACTTAACTATTAATCACTTATTGCTGACCAGAATCCTATGATTACATAGTCAACTAGCGCATATTTTTGTGTGCAATGTAGACAGCACCTAAAGCTTCATTATCAAACTTGCACAAAAAGTGCAAGTTTTCTTCAGTTGTTGGCAAATTTCCTCCACTTTTTTTTTTATGATGACCCATACCTACCTTCTTTCACTTTGAAATGGTGGGGCACCACAGGCTTCACCCTCAATTTATGGCACAGATTAAACAGTTCAACTTGTTATGTCATGACGACTCCTTGGGAGCCCTTAGGGCATCAGCAATGCTACTACAGTATTGCCCTAAATATGATGAAAAACACTTGAGAATCATGGAGGAGTCTCTTTTTACTATGACTCACCATTGTTTTCGAGAGGCCAGCTGTTCACACAAGGGAAATTATTGCCACGGCACAGCAATGCAATGCATTATTTAATGAGGCTCTTCTAGCCATTGCCCTGCTCAATCTGTATGCTGGACAAATCATCAGAGAAGTTGGACTACATGAAGGAGAGTGAGGCAGCAGGGTTAGAGGAAGGTTTATTTATAACCTGAGATATTCTGACAACACAACTTGTTTGCTGAAAGCAGGCAAAACTTGAAGCAATTGCTAGAGTTGTAGCATTCAGTCTTATGGATTACAACTCAATATAAGGGAGACTGAAACTGGTCATAACTTGACCAATAGGTACCGTCATGAGAAACAGGGAAAAGCTTGAAACTGTTGAGGATGGTGTCTTACTTGAATCCACAGTCAATGCTCTTGGAAGCGGCAGCTAAGAGAGCAAAAGATGTATCCTGAACGTTTTCCACCTGAACTGCAACTTGTTAACGTCGCTGTAACTATCATAAGGGTGGACATCGTCCGGCAGTTCTGTGTGGTCATAACGCTGAATTAGAGAACATTGATGAAAAGTAGAGGATTATCGGAGAGACTGTGGCTGTCAGAAATGAGTGAAAAGGAGTTGACTATGGAGGCGAATATGACATCTGCTTTGTGGCAATTGGCCGTGTGAGTCAGTACCATATCCTTAGTCAAATGACATTTTTAAAAAAGTCTATGTATAAATGATCCCTTGCAGTTCAATCCTATGTTGTTGAAGGATGAACTGTATATAATACAAGAATTAAATCATCATATGTTTTACAAAGCTATCTGTGACCCCAAAAATATGCCATTGGAAAGGAAAAATGGAAGTTTCCATATATTCAAATGTACATATTTAATCACAGCAACACGTCCTTATAATTTATCTTAATACCCTTGCAGACTTTCAAGCTATAAAGATATAGCCCATGAAACCTGTAATTCTGACACTTTTAGAGAAATGAATAGATATACTATAGAATGGGAAACTATATTCACAATCTGACAAAGTACATATCCAGGATATCTGAAGAACTACATTTCTACAATTAAAGACAATCTAATTCTAAAATCGGTAGGACCCATGGCATCAGGATTGAAGGAAGACTTGGTCATAATCTAGGATATGCAAACGCCATAACCTTGCTTGCAGAAATCGATGCGGACTTGCAAGGCTTCCTGATTGAACATCAGAGACTAGAGTCTTCATTCAAGAGGTTACAAATCACAATGAAGACAACCAAATCCCTACATCTAGCTCTGTGCACCATGTAAGAGGAGGCAATATTGAAGTTCAAGGATTCCATTTCACTTTCATCAACAATTTAGTTCCCCTAGAAGCAGCAGTCAACAAATGTGTGACAAAGGGTCTGCTTTAGAAGGCTAAAAAGCAAAGATGTTGCTTTGGATGACTAAAATGCGCCTGACCCAAGCCAGGGTATTTTCAATGGTTTCACATGCATGTGAAAGCTGGTAAATGGATAAGGAAGACCAAAGAAGAATGGACACAGTTGAATGAGGGTGTTGGTGAAGAATATTAAATATCCCATGGACTTCCAGAACAACAAACAAATCTGACTTGGAGAAACACAGGCAGAATTCTCTTTCGGAATGAGGATGCAGCTACTTCATTTGGCTTACTTTAGGCAGTTCATCCGATGGAAGCTGGTTCTGAAAAGGACATTATGCTTGGTCAAGGAGTGGGTCAGCACAAAAAGGTGCCCCTCACTGAGATAGACTGACATATTCACTACCAGAATGGGCTCCAAAGAGCAGCCGTGACGATGGTGCAGGGAAGGGCAATGGCTTGTTCTACAGTACATAGCAGCTCTGAGGGTATAGGATCGACACACTAGGTTGCTAGCTTCCAGGTCAGCGGTTCGAGACCACCTGCGGCTCCTCAGGGGGGAAGATGGAGCTTTCTACTCCCACTACAGTCTTGGAAACTCACAGGGGCAGTTCTGTCCTGTCCTCTAGGGTCGCTTTGAGTCGGTATTGCCTGAACGGCAATGAGTTTTGTTTTGTTTAGTTACACAAAGGACAAGAGCCTGAGCACTGTCATAGGTTATGTTTTGGGCTGCTAATGGTAAGGTCAGCAGTTTGAAATCACCAGCCACTTCTCGGAGAAAGCTGAGGGTTTCTGCTCCTGTGAAGATTTGTGACGTCAGAAACCCAAAGGGGCAGTTCTACTCTGTCCTGTACGGTCCCTCTCCATGGGAATTGATGCCATGACTGTGAGTTTTGGTAGATTTGAGAGTTTCTATGAGTGGGAAGCCACTCAAAAACACCTACCAACAATAATTCAAAGGAAAAAGGGGAGATGCCTTGAACACTTTATGAAAGAAGAATGTCAATTAAAACCACAGATACTGTTTCATGCCCACTCTGTTGTGTTAGGTGTTGTGAAATCATATTCACTAGAAAGCCCACTAAATACTACAGCACAAAACACCAAATGTTGGGGGAGGATGCTGAGGAACTGGAACTTGTGTTTACTACTCAACAAAATAAAAACGGTAAAACCACTTTGAGGAATTTCGTGGTAGTTTTGATTACGTGAAGCATACACTTACCATATCTTATCAATCTCATTAATAATCTATTCCTACACCAAAATGGTATGTTCACACTGTTTTCCCTTCTTCCACATCTCTATTTTACTGCCTTTATGTTTATTTCTTATTTTTTCACTTCCCATTATACATAAATGATCCAAATTCATCTTGAAGGGAGTCATTTCCTCCCCACATATTCTAGGAGGTATATACATGTTGACGTAAGATAAAATGTATTTAGGATTAGATGTTTATCTCTCTGAGCTAGATGACAAATATTTTCTGGACAGTTGTAAATAAAAGTAATATTTCAAGGGTAACAGTAAAAAAGAGACATAGCCCAATATAATAAATTCAATATTTAGGTTTAAATTTTTGTTTCAGGTACAGTTCTTGTTTTTTTTGGGGGGGGAGGGGGCAACACTGCTCTCCGGTGGTGGGAGTAGGAGGCCCAGCCCCACTGCTGCAATTGAACCTCCATCCCAGTGGGCCGCAGTCCCGCACACAACCACTACGCCACCGGGGCTCAGCCCGAGGTACAGTTCTTTTATCAATAGAAAGAACATCACATCATAGTCATCTGAAAAGTTCATTTATTATATACCAATGTACATTTTCTGTAATAAAAAAGCCTCCCAATATATGGAACCATCTTATACATGCAATAAGAAAATAAAATTTTCATTTGTTTACAAATGGGATAAAATTAACCAGCACATGAAACCATACATATGTCTGCCCTGCAGTGTATGTGATTTTCAATTATGACAATGGCCAAGAGAAAAATGGTGCTATATTAATTGGCATTGTAGGATTGCTTTTACCTATTTATATAATTACACATGTTGGTAGTTTCAAGTTATGCATTTCAAAGGTAAAGCTCTTAAAATATATACAGATTTTACATTCTCTCCCTTTTTAAAGATTCATTGTAGATATTTACATTTACATATGTTCAGATTAAACATTTTAAAAAACACTCAATAGGTAACCTTCTCCACTCCCAACTCTTTTGATACATTCTTTAGATAAAGAAAAATGGACACATCTTAAAAATGTCATTCAGTAATATTTTTTTCTGGTAAAAAATCACTCAGAAGTCATGCTCATTTCTAGTAATGCTCAATTTCTAAAACAAAGTATGCCATTTGTACAGAATTATGTTTCTTGGAAAGTATATATAAAACAGATGAATATTCTCATGGGCACATTTCAGAACCCATTTTAAAATATGATTTTCTAAGAGTTTGTTATCATAATAGGCTTTGCTAAAATCAGATATACAACCAATGTTCTTGGTACCTGATTGGAAAAGGTACCTGATTGAAAAAGCAACTTCTAAAAGGTCTAGGCTGTAGGAAATAGTCTGAACGTCTGCTTTGTATAAGTATGTTCTAGAAGAAGCTTTGATGGTGCAGTGGTTCAAGCTCGTGGCTGCTAGTTTTCAAAGGTCAGCTGTTCAAACCCACCTGCTGCTCTAAGGGAGCGAATATGTTCCTTCCATCTTCTAAAGCAGTCTGCTTCTGTGAGGACTTACCACCTTGGAAACCAGATGAGGCAATTCTATAGGCTTATAGGGGTTGCGTGAGTCATAATCCACTCCATGGCAGTGGGTGGGAACTACTGAAGTGACTAAGGAAGATCATTTGTGTTTCTTTGTAACATGTGAACACTTTTATTTTTGTGAAAAAAAAAATCATCCTATATTGTATTCACGGACAAGTGGATGCCAACACACACTGGGGCCGACCCGAATGCATTCAATCCTCTTTTAAGCATGCTCAAGTAAAAAGAACAGAAAGCTGGAGGCGCAGTTGTTCAGGGCTGGGCTAACAGAAAAGTTGCCGTTGGAACACACCACCAGCAACCCCCTTGAGGACAGCCTTGGGATCCCTATAGGTCCCTCGTCAGTGCTGGCAGAGGAATAGGAGCCCTAATGGCACGATGGTTGAGCACACAGCTGCTTCCATAAAGATTAAAATCAAGAGACGCTGTCACATGGGGTTGGAATCCAGAAGACAGCAACCCATGGCAGCAGAGGAGCGGACCAGATGTGGTACTGATAATAAGAAACTTTTTTTTTGTACATGATTGTATCATTTTAGACACTGAAGAGCATTACTGAACGACATGTAACTCCGGCTTCCATTTTAAGCTTTCCTTTTTAGTCTGATACATACAAATGGAGTTTTGAGCCTAGCGCATTCAACATTCCCTACCTCCACCCCAATAACATAAATGTGTTGACTGTGAGAACAAACTACACATGTAAAAAATGACAATCCAATGTACCATACATCACAATTCGGACTACAGAACAAGATTATATACACGAACACGTAGCAAATCACAGTTTCCTGCACTGAATGTTTATCACATAACAAGATATAAGACAATACTGGGTAGTGTGTCTTCACATGAACCGTGGCCTGCGAACACATCAGAAAGAGAATGGAAGACAGAGGGCAAACATCGTTCAATGACAAGAGAAGCCAGGATGCTATGTATCTGAAAGACGCTTTCAGAAAAGGCAGCTCAGCGATTAGCCTTGGGTTTTCCTTTCTTTCATTTTTCGGTTGTTGCTCTGTAATTTAAATGAAGCCCCTCTTTGTTTAGTAAGATGTAACATTTATTATTTTTTTTAATTTTTAAAGAATCTATTGAGTGAGGAAGTTGCTAATTCCATGTCAGATAGGGCAGACAAACCATTTCTAGGCTGTTGATAAGTAGTCGGGTGCTGTAGACCAACGCGATCATTCCTGTACCTTATAGGCACCAGTCAGTCGTGATAGCTTGGCCCCCAGGGCATGTTGGTTGAATGTTCTGAGGATGTAAGTGTTTGGTATTTCGTGCGCATGGGGGGTGAGAAGCAGGGGAGAGGGTCGAGGCGGGGTGGGCAGAGGGAGGGTATCCAATGAGCATTCCATGCCACTACCCTTGTTCTGCTTCAATAGCAGCAGAAACACATACACCTTGGTTGTGTCACACTGCTTTGGTGGAACCTGGGTAGAAATGTGCACCACAGATTTGTAACACATACACAGCCATTCTTGATATATATATATATATGTATATATATGTATATATAAAAAGATGGTTTTCTGTTATGCAGGAGCCTGATCATGGTACTAGTAAACGTCTTTGGCCTCTTCCTGTTATTTCTTATGAATAACATTTCAGTCAAGATCACTCAATAATTGTCTTTTGGAACATAACTTGCAGCCATTTCCAATGTGGGGGGGACTAAAAGGATTTTCCCCTTGGGTTAATGATGCTTCATATTTGGAGGATTGTATATCCAGTCAATTATAATGAGTGCCATGCTTCCAATCATGAAAATGACTCCAATCACCAGGAAAATTAAAGCCTGTAATTTAGAGAGAACTTGTTAGGGAAAATGAAAGAGGCAGAGAAAGCATGTTCACTTAGCATAGCTTGCTTTGATATGGTGCTTCGATACAGCAGCACACAGATGTGCATGTTGAATTGCATTCATCTTAGAGCCCGATGTCCACACCTAACACAGCCATCAAATGAGGACCCTGGCTGGTGAAGGGTGGAGAATATAGTGGGGAGAGACAGCTGACACTCTCAACAATATCTTCATAGTTGATTTTGATAAATCAAAATGAACAACTGTCCTGGAATCCTTAAGTCAAGTGTTAGAAAAAGATTTAATGATGTAGGGGAGGCTTGTCATTCTAGACAAAAAAAAGCAGGTCAAAAGAATAGTCTACATCGTGGGATACCAGCCTTTCAAAGTGAATAAAAGAAAATACAAGTCTAAAATGGGTAGAATATTCTTTTGGGAGACAAAGACTTAAGGTGTAGGTGGGTAAGTGTACATATGTTACACACATACTGATCTCTCAGGATGGTAGGTATGGGTTTGTTGTGTTTTGTTTTTATAGCATTTAAAAAATCTCCACAATGAACATAAAGCAAAATCACAGCAGTGATTATAATAACTAAAATAAAAACATCTATGAACTTTAACACTGGAAGGGCCTTACATATTAATATGCAGACCAACTCTTAGGTAAAATTGTAAAGAAGCAGCATCTAAAAACATTTAGATCTAGGAGATAATTTTACTTGTTTTGTATCTGGCCAAATGGAAAATGGGTCACACAGATACATATAAAAAGGACAAGTCACTTGCCAAAGTCACAAAGGTACTAATTAATGTCTAAGTCAGGTGGGCTATCAAAAGCAGACTCTGGAACAGGGTGATTGGCACCGGAAGGACTTTTAACATAAGGCAGCTCAGATGTCTTGAACAGGCTCCAAGGTGGCATAGTGGTTATGAATTGGGCTGCAAGCATAAAGTCAGCAGTTCGAAACCACCCTCCAGTTCTATGGGGAAAAGGTGGAACCTTTTCCACCCTTTAAGAATTACAGCCTCCACAACTCACTGGGCAATTAACCTTGCCCTTCAGGATTGTAGTGAGTCAGAATTGAATCAATGACATTGAGTTTAGCTTGGTTTTTAAAGGTCCTTAAAACTCCTGAGAGGTGATGGCTTTTCCATCAAAAATGTTGTACAAAGTGTTCTTTCCCTCCCCCCAAACATTAATGTAGGGCTTTCTGTAGCACTTAATGGTAATATTTTGTTACAGGAAAGGGTATTATTATCTCTACTGTTTCAATGGTATGATTATAGATAAATAAAATATGTAATCTAATAAGGTTGTATTGCATATCTAAATGACTTTTCTAGATTTCAGTCCACCCAGACCAAGGAATGCTCCCTTTAGGGGACGGCAGAATTTTGTGGAGGAAAAGCTAAAGCCGCGTCTTTCCTTTGGCCCAGTGACCCTAGCCAGCCTGGCACCTCTACTGGAGTAATGTGACAGCTCTGGTGGATAGCTTAACTCCCTCCCACCTCCATCCGTATGGCAGCTTAGCAGTGCAAACTGGTGTGCACGCAAGGCACGGGGACTGCGAGGAATCCACAGAGGCATGGAACATTTAGTGAGGACTCAACTCTCCCTGGTAAGTGTGAAGATGAAGCCTCAGAATCATATGAATGGCAGAAATGGATCTCCCGCTCTTTCTCTGCATCAGGGAGCTCCAGTCCATCTTGGACTCTGGCTCTTCTCATTTCATTTAAATCATGTTTCTAAATCATGTGCCTTTTCTTGCTTTAGACTAGACTTGCTTTCTTGTGAACAACGAAGTGGTTCATGTGCGTCACATTATAGTTGGGGGACAGTGGAAGCTTTACTTACCCCAATCTTTTGGGGTGACTTAAGAGGTTCCTTCTTGACAAGTTTGAGATAAAACGCTGCCGGAAGGATAAAAATCAGCATCGTGGCAGAAGATGCCCCTGAGAAGAGAAACAAGTCAGTGTCCTCAGGATCAATGCAGGTGAGCAAGGAGGGGACTTGAATGGAACCCAGGGGATAGCGACCCAATTCTTTTCAGCACAGAAAGCACACATTTACATCTCATAAGCCTATCCTGGCTGCTTATCCCAAGAAGATAGTTACATATTTTTTAAAAAAATTAAAAGAAACTCTGGTGGCACAGTTGGGTAAGCATTGGATTGTGAACTGCAAGGTTGGCAGTTCAAACTCACCAGCCACTCCATGCAAGAGATAGGAAGCAATGTATTCCATAAAGTTTAGAGCCTCGAAAATCCTATCTGTAGTCACTATGAGTTGGGATAGACTCTATAGCAATGGGTTTGGTTGGTTTTGGTTACCATGAGAGCTGCAGGATAAATGCACACGACACATAACAAACAATAAAACGGTTGAATTTAATAAAAAACAACCGCCTATAGGATGTTACAGCTAGAGGTGCTGGAGACTAAAGGCCTGAGGACCTGTTTACAGGTCAAAGGTCAATGACAGGTCAATGACAAAGGCCATTGCCATTGAAAGCACCTAGGAGGGGCAGTTCTAGTTTCATGGGGTCGCCAGGAGTCAAAATAGACTGGGCAGCAATTGGTAAGGGTAGTTACACAAACACATACTCTGGAGGCAGAAGTAACCACAGACCCTTACTATTCAACACTGACTTTTCAAGTTGCCAACACCCGATGTAGTCAGGCGTAGATTGTTCTTAAAATTTGAGTAACTCTTACCAATAAAAAAAAAAATTATAGTTCAGGGAGCTTCAAAAAAAATCAACTTCCTCCCCTAGAGAGATCTTTGGATGCTCCACTGACTTGAGAGAGGCTCCTGTAGGGACACGTCTATGTTTCTGACTCTGGAGGCCAAGAAGCTTAGACCACGCCCCATCTTTGGATCCGCCCCAAGGCCTCTGAGCTCTCCTGGGGACGCTCTGCCCGTGTAGTGGGCCCGTGT
Source organism: Nesogale talazaci (assembly GCA_004026705.1). Taxonomy (NCBI): domain Eukaryota; kingdom Metazoa; phylum Chordata; class Mammalia; order Afrosoricida; family Tenrecidae; genus Nesogale; species Nesogale talazaci. The sequence goes on along the minus strand of PVJH01008679.1, from coordinate 64,885 downwards.
TGGCCTGCAATCTTCAAGGTCAGCAGTTGGAAACCACCAGACACTCCATGGGAGGACGACGGGGTCTACTACTCCCGTAACAAACGGCAGTCTCAGAAATGCACGAGGGCAGGTCTACCCTGGCCTTGTGGGTCTCTAGAAAGAAGTCAGAATCAACGAGATGGCGGGGAGTTGGGGATCCGGGGCTCGGTTTCCTCGTCTGTCACAAAACCTACCTGGCACGATCTTATATATGACTAACCCTTTCTAGGGCTAACATCTGTGATCTTGTCGCTTAAGTCTCTTGAGCAGGGAGGAGATGCAGGGTGGATGCCAGTGGGAACTCACAAGACTCTCCTGCGTCAGCTGCTCCTGCCCAGAGGGCAGAGTGTTATGGGGTGGCTGCTCATCGCCAAAATAAAGCTTTTTGTTCTCAGCTCTACTTGGTCCTATGGGATCACTATGAGTCAAAGGCCACTCCATCTGGGGAGTTTGAGAAGCTTGAGCTGAGTTGCATAATGAAGGTGGCGACTCCAAACCTACCCGCCATCAGGCTACATGGGAGAAGATTGAAGTCATCCGCCTTGGTGGGGATTCAGCCTTGGAAACTCCACCTAGGGCTGCTTTGAGTTGAAATCTACTGGAGGATGGTGGGCTTATGTTTCTATTCCGAAGCCTTGAGTGGATTAGCTCAAAGCCTTTCTGAAACTTACCTATGAATCCGAAGATGTATTTTATCGTTGGTACTAGTATGACCATAACATTATTAAGAGCTATGATGATGGCTGCAATCAAGAAATGTCTTATCCAGCTGAAGGGTCTGTGGGGGAATAGCAGGGTGATCACCGATGTGCGGATCTGCAACGAGAAAGTGCAAAGGCAAGGTCATTCCTTGGATTTTTAGACTTGAGCTTGGATTTCAAAGAATCTCGTCACTAAGTGTTTCCCCAGCCCACTCCCCACTCCCTGATGAGTCCGATGCTGTCGGTGGTGTTGCTTGCTTTTAAGAGCTGATGTTTGAGAGAGTGTGCCTGCCATTTTCCTTGGGTAATCTATCTTGTACTGATTTCAATATGTTTGTACTGATTTTCAGCTCTCATAATTTTGGGTTGCAAAGAATCTCAGTCAGTTGAAGATAAAACATGTGAACCAAAGATCTAATTTCACTTAAAAATCCCATAAAACCCTGGTTTGCTCTAGTTGTATCTCTGGGGCTAGGTGAAGTATCGAGGGCACACATGGAATTGATTTACATGGTTTGTGAAGAGAATTTTTACAAACCCCAGGTTTTTCTAAATTTTGCATTTTATGTTACCTGGTATTTAAATACACACACACACACACACACGATCCTTTTCTGAGTGTGATCATAAAAATATATATGATCCTTTTACTGGGTGTGTTTACTTTTCTCCCTTTTGCTTCCCCGACTCTATAGAAAACTATAAATCCATAAACAGGTAGAGTCCAGGCCTAGTGATCTCAGTCCTCCTCAGAATGTCTCACGCATAGTGACTTGCACAGAGCAGACTCTCACAAACACTAGATTTAATTGAACAGCCATTCAATCTTCTTGGATTCTTGACAGATTCCATCCATATTCCTGCAGCTGAACTAAGTAGGCAAAAGGTCAAGGGAGGCTAGTTTTGCAGCAGCTGTTCACCGTACTCTCTGGTGCCCAGGAGAGGCCCTTGTGGGGAGAGGGGAGAAAGCTGCTTAGATTAGAGCCGTTGAACAAAGCTGAAGTCCCTCTTGTCTGATGACTCCTTTAGAGAACACTTCCGACGCAGTGGAGGCAGTCCACCGGCTTCCTCCAGCCTACTCTTTAAACCAAGTACTTTGCAGTTCAGTGCCAGGGTCACATTTTTTAGAAAGACTGAGCTTGATTTACACTCAAAACTTTGAGTTCTGAAGTCTCTTACTGGTGGGGTGATTGGAACTCACTTAAAAAGGAGAAATCGTACGTCATATTTTGAGATGCAGGATATCATCGGCCACCAAAAGAAAAAGCTGAATGGCATGCATTCATGTGACCTGTGCCTTTCATACCATTCCACCAGAAAAAGAAAGAAAGGAGGAAGGAAGGGAGAAAGAAAGAGAAAAAAGAGAGAAGGAAATCTGTTTGATCTAAAAAGGCAACTTCATTCCTAGGGTGGCAAACCAGATTGTTTCAGGCCGTGGCATATGGGGGGGCTCTGTAACCGATTTTTGAAAAACTGGATGGACGAGAGTGATGAAACTCATTCTGCAAAGTAGGGTGAGGGATGGTTTGTCTTCCTTTCCCCCAGCAGCCTATAATAAATGCTACAGTGTGAGCGTCAGTGAGTGCTTCTTGCCCACTGCCCAGGTGGGTCCAATTCACTTTGCAGAATGCCTAGTGCTGGAGGATCGCTTTTCGCCAAAGTGCCAAAACTGGGCACAATGTGGTTTTTCTCTTTAAAAGGCTATGTTGAACACAGACTCCTCTCAGGCAGAGGCTACACCCACAGGCTTAAAAACTACAACAATCCCTTTATTAAAATTGTGCATTCAATTCAAGAAGCTGAGTAGAGGCGATCCTATACACCCTGGGTCTCAGAGTATAAATGTGATTCTCTAAGGTTCGGGAAGCCTGAGGCTGGACCTGTTCCCGCGAAGAGTACAGAGAGTTGTCAGGAATAAGATGCAGACATTATCACAGTGATTTCCCATCGGTGAAGCTTGTTCCTCCCAGGGAATAAGGTAGGAGTAACAAAAACCTCAAAAAGAAGCCAAGGCAGAGTGAGTGACCAGAGTTTTCCTGGAGAGGGGATCAGGGGAGTGGGAGAAAGTAGGGGCAGTGGAGTGAAGGCTTGGCGGTCAGCTGCCTTCAGGATGACAACCCAGGAAACCATACGAGGCAGCTCTCTGGTGTCATGGACAAGTCCCTGTGAGTTGGCTATCAGTGTGGGAAGCAACCCCGGGCACACAACCACATGGTACCGGAGCTGGGGGCTGGACAGAGTCTGAAGAACCCTGGCTGGACCGTCCATGCTAAGCTCCACCCATGTCCTCCGTAGTTCCAACTCAACTTCAAACTCAAGCTCACTGCCATTGAGTCAAAGTGGACTCAGAGCAACGCTACCGGACGGGCCAGAATTGCCCCGGGGGTGGGGGTGGGGGTGGTTCTGAGACTGTAACTCTGCATGGGAGTAGAAAACCAGGTCTTTCTCCCGCTCTCGGGCTGGTGGTTTCAGCCAACTGCTGACTTGGTGGGTTAGCAGGCCCACGCAGAACCACCCCAGGGCTTCAGCTTACAGAAGTACTGCTGCCTCTTCTAATCTGCTGGGCGCTGTTTTTACGACCGTCACCCATTGATAAGAGCCTGGCAATGTGAGTCAGGTGCTGTGGGTGGGGGAATTCCCACAGCCCTGGCTCACACCGCTCCCAGGAAGGTTCTGTTCAGCTCGAAAGGAGACTAGGTTATTGCCAAAGCGAGTGTCCCGGACAGGTGCCCGCCAGGAAGGGCTGTGTTCTCATGGACAGGTACAGGAAGGAGAAATAGACACCTTGGCTCCAACTTCTTAAACAATACAAGTAACCAGTTCTCCCATGACTTAGATGGGAATCACAGTTTCATCTCGCAGGATCGCTTCGGGCAAGGGCGTTGGAAAGACGGCTATCACTCCGCTATCGCAGTTCCTAGCCACAGCTGCAGGGTTTCTCTACCGGTTCCACACGTGCTTCAGCACCACGGTCTGCAGGCAGCCAAAGCGGAAGGTGCGCTGATGTAAGGTAGCTAGAGAGGTTGAGTTGCGGTCTCTCTCTTTGTTTAACAGGCAGCAGGTGAAAGCTGAGTCTGCTGGTTCATGGTAAACCTGTCAGGATGATTTGCTTTCCTGTTCTCTGTGGTGACGTGGGAACTTTACTGCCCAGAGGGAAGCAGACACTGAACGTGACGGTAATCAGTGTTTGGGAAGGGAGTCCAGGGTGATAAAAGAAACCCCCCTCCATCCCACATCATCCCCACCCTCCTGTCCCCCCCCCCCAAAAAAAAAAAAGTCCAAGAGGCCATTATTGAAGAGATACGTATCTGAGGGACCAAGAGAAGGCTCTCATCCCCCTTAAAGATTTACATTCGGTTGAGCCCTGGTGGCTTAGTGGTAGTTTGCGGGATTGTGGCCCACATGGTTGACAGTTCAAATTCAGCAGCAGCTCTCCAGGAGCAAAGCTGGGCTTGCTACTCCCACCAGGGCAGTTAAAAAAAAAAAGCAAATGATTTACATTCTTGGAAACCCTTATAGGTTCCCTATGAGTTGGGAGTGGGTCTATGGCAGTAAGATTGGTTTTGCTTCAGTGAAAAGGGTGGGCTCATAATTCATTTCATTTGTTCATTGACTCAACAAATATGATACGCAGTTGCTGGGTGTCTTTTTATGAGAAGGGGGGGATAACTTATAATTAGAGGAAAGAAAATCGTTAAGTATCCTCAAAGGGACAAAAACAAAGGAAAAACAGAAGAAGAAACCCTGCTACCTCTACTAGGGGGCCTTAGGGCACAGTTGTTCCTTGTTGAGAAAGGAGGACTTGGAGTCTGGGAACTAAGCAAAGTTAATAAACATCTTCTTGATCAAGAGTTTCCTCATGAAAAACCAAAACAGAAAACAACTTTCAGGAAAACCCTACTGCCAGGAACCATGCTGGAAATTGTGAGCAAACAAATAAAACACCAGTAACATGTCTATCCACTGCAGGAGAAAGTGTTTGGATTTAGCTTTTCAGGGCTTGTCTGGGAAAAAGACATCTGGGTCCATTGTAAGTGTCACCCCTGTGCATCCATCAGCATGCAAGGAGGGGTGGTTCGGCCAACACAGATCTTCACAAAAAACTGGTATTTAGGGCAAGTGTTCACAGCAAAAGATCCAGTGCTTCTTCGGGCAAAAGGGCCAGAGTCATTAGAGACCATTTTTCTAAGCAATGGCTGTTGAATTCACCTTCTAAGCCCATCACTGTGCACACCTCTTATCTCCAAGGACTTAAAACCCACAGGGGAAGGCGAAGGAGGAGCCTAGTGGAAAGTGCTTAAGGGCTTAGTTGTGACCTACTAGCCGGTCAATGGGAGCATGAGATGGCAGGCTGCTTCCATAAAGATGTCAGCTTTGGAAACTCTATGGGGGCAGTTCTACTCTGTCATATGAATCAGCATCAACTGTACAGACAGTAATATTTTTGTTTTGTTTCAATGACTTGGGAAGGCAGACATGAATACAGATCACTTCAATATAAAATTGGAAGGGTGAAGACAGAAGGATGTGTAAAATGTTCCCTAAAGTCTAATGTCGAATGCAAACATGTAATAAGGAGGGGAGGTATTTTCTTGAAGTTTGGTTCTAATAGTCCATTTTTGGTCCTGCCATTGTCATTTGGAGCTTCCTTGGTGGTTTAATGATGAAGGGTTGGGCTGGGAACGACATTGTCAGTGGTTTGAACCCACTATCTGATCCCTGGGAGAAAGAGGAGACAGTCTGCTTTCATAAAGAACCAAAAAACCAAACTCACTGCCATCGGGTCGATGGGACAGGTTAGAGCTGCCGCTATGAGTCTCCAAGACTAGAACATTTTATGGGAAGTCCTGTCTTTCTCCCACAGATTGGCTGGTGGTTTTGAACTACCAACCTTGCAGTTAACTGTTAGCAGCCCCGATGCCACCAGAGCTTTGGTTTCATAAGGATTCCAACTTTGAGAAATCCCCTGGGGCAGGTTGACACTATCCTCTAGAGTTGCAATGGGTTGCTGGAGTTGCCCGGAAGGCAAGGCAATAGGTGAGTGGCCTCATGGGATAGAGTGGAACTACTTGATAGTCTTCTAAGCTATCTTCTTTTCTGATTGAAGATCAGTTCTTTTTTCCAGTGGATCCACCGAGACTGGCCAACCATGAATTTTTCGGTGAGCAGCCAAGAGCTCCACCAGAGTTCCTTCCAATTTTGTTCTAATGGGCTTCCAACACGAGATGTTACAAACGATTGCTGCCCTAAGGGTCACATTTACACAAGGGCTTTCTCTGTCAGGCAGTGGAAGAACATCTATCAGGAGACCACATTGAGGGGAAATCCTTATTAATCCAAGGAAGGCTGGCTCTCTTTGACTTCCCATGACTGTGAAAGCAGTCATCAGTGTAATGGCATGCACAAGGAGTCGGATCATCAATTACTGACTAGCTATGACGACGGCCAAGGGGTTTCCATGGTGCCATGATGCTCGAAGATATGTCCCTAGTTTTAAAACGCCATCAAGGTTACCTACAGTAGACAGTGTTCAAAAGAGCTAAACCAAAGTAGAAAGAAAAACCTGATGAAAATTGGCCCGTGGCCACACCCCAGGGATCACCATAGACAAAGATCAATAGTGTGCTTCTGTCTCTGAGGGCTGTGGCTTAAAAGGCTGAGAGCTTTTGAGTAAGGCAATGCAGAAGCACATATGAACTTCTCTATAAGAAAATAGTTTGATTCAATGACAATTTGAACAAGATATACAATTTAGTCCTAAGATCTATACAAAACAATTTAGTCATAAGGTCTACCTACTCTTTTCTTAGTGGAACTGCTGAGTTGGAAATGGTACCTAAAGCTGATTTTAGGCTAAAGTTGTAAGTGTGTCATTAAAAATACTTTCAGGCGTACTCGAGGCAAGGTATTATTTTACAGCAAAAATCTTAGCCGACACAGTAATAAAGATTTGATTTCATGTACTCATGAAAAAGGAATGTAGCCAAAAAAAAAAAAAAACCCAACCCCAAACTCTTCAGCACACAAGCTGCATTTAAAGTGACCACGGTGTCATTATAGAAGTCTTCCTCCTTAAATGCTAGGCCCTGTATGGAACATTCCATTCAGGGCAGTGCTGTTTGCTGTGTTATTTATTTTCCCCCTTAAAATGAATAAGTCAAGTCAGTGTTTATGAAAGGAGAAGAGTTGGCAGGAGCGTGAAGATCTATGTTTATCCATAGGTGGTGGTTTTAGCTCAGGCAGCTCAAAACTCCCTTGCAACCCAGCTCTATGATCCTCGGACACACTGACGCCAACGACAAGTGCCAAGAAGGGGCCATCCCAGTAGAGCCTGGCAGAGAACATGTGTCAGTTCTGGGAGGTGGAGGAGATAGATGATGGATAACATAACTGGTTTGGGTTTTTTTTAATTTTAGAAATCTGGTTCCACTATGCAATTTACTGAAATGGACTGAACGTGAACAGGACTCAGGGCAAATAGATGATTTGGAAGCTACTGCAATGTAACAAAGTGGAGAAATAGGAGACGCCTTCAAAGCTGAGAGGAAAAGGCAATATGATTGGAAAGTTAGTGTGGTTTTGGCTTCTAGAAGTTCCAGGAAGCCCGGTCTTTCACTCCCCTATTAGATAGACCTGCTATTTGAATTTGAGAAGAAAAATCAATCCCATTCCTTTTTTCCCTCTCACTCACTGCCATCAAGTCAATTCTGACTCAGAGGGAGCCTTGGAGGAGGGCTAGCACTACCCCCAGGGGTGCCCGAGATGAACTCTTCATTCAGGACTAGGACACTTCATCTTTCTCCTTCATTTTGCTCCTTTCAAATACTCAGCACTCAGAATACTTGTTCTACCTACACATAACGTGGTATACTTTAAGTGCCTCATGAGGCTATATAAAAATAATATTTTTTTCAGGCATTGCCATAGAAAACGCACATTATATTTAAGTCCACATTGGTCCAGAGCGTGAGTACTAATGAGAGAATCACGTGTGTTTCTATCACCAAACTGGATGTACTTACGGGGAAGAGGACAATGGGCACGGTAAGCGTAACTGCCACGAGGACGGCCAGCCGTACCAGGAGGAGGATGGTGTCAAATGTGTACACTTTGTTGTAAGTATGAAGCAATTCGTCTTCAACTTCTCCTACAAAGAGGAAGGAGAGAGTGAGTCCATGTGGTGTGGCCCAGCTGCCACACAGACAGCATGATGAGCCCAGGTGGAAAGATGGCAGGCCCTGTGCCATTTTCAAGCTCATCGGCATGCCACTGTGTGCGTGACAGCTTTCCAATGTAGGAGCTGCCTCTTGTAGCACTCTATGAAAACCAAAAACCCAAACCCACTGCCATCGAGGCAGTGCTGACCCTCGGGACCCCCTGGGGGTTTCTGAGACTCTAACCCTTGACTCACGCAGAAAGTCCAGTCTTTCTCCCACAGAGATCCTGGTGGTTTCAAACTGCCCACCATTCAGATGACAATGTGTAAGCCCCAGGGCTCTAGCACGATATCTGACGATAGTCTCATGTGAGGGAGAGAGATCTCCTTGGCTAATTTTTCAGAAAATGATCATCGGAACTTTCTTCTTAATCTCTTAGTCAGGACACTCCACAGAAAGCTGGCTCCCAAGAGTGATTCTGATGGTATTGAAAGATCAACAGCATGTTTTCCAGCATCCCAGCAAGATGCACACCACGAGAGCTCAGCAGAAAGACAATGGTTGTCAAAGTGGCACTGGTTCACTCTGGCAACATTTTAGTCAGGGAATACAGTGAAATGGAATGGACCCATGCCGGTGAATCCAGACACTTCTACTCTTACCTTGTCTCTGGGTTTTGGGGTTGTTATCTTTGTGTCAATGAACAAAGAGGTCCTGGATATCATACACTCACAACAGCTAATCAATGACTGAGGTGTGTCTCTTGTTCGTTTTTTTGCTGTGATATTCTACTCTATAGAAGCATGACAAAACACATGGGAAACTAAGGCATTCTGGCTGAGGAGGGCAAAAGGTCTAAGGCCCACTAACTCATCACTCGTATCCCATCCTCCTTGCACCCGCCAGGTCAGCAACCTTTAATGTAGCTTCACGGAGCTAACGATGAGCTAACTGATGTTTAAATATTTATGCTTAACAATTATGACTCAATCCCAACTCTGAAACACACCCTTTGGGATCTTTTTCAGGTTTTCCCTTGTCTCATGACACTCATTAGAGTCACTATGAATTAATAAAGGGTGGATTAGCATACTATGACAGAACCTTTCAAAGAATAGGGGAATCCCCATGGTTATGTATTGGGCTGCTAACCCCAATGTCAGCAATTGAAAATCACCTGCTACTCCATGGGAGAAAGGTGAAATTTTCTATTCCCAGAGAGTTTAGTTTCACAAACCCAAAGGAAACAGAACCATTCTGTCCTATGGGGTCACTCAGGGTTGCTCGGGTCAGAAAGGACTTAATGGCAGAACTTGTTTTCTTGTTCTTAAGAAGCTTTTTCTCTTTTCAAAAACACATTCACTCAGGATTCCAAACCTGAATGTATTTAATAAACTAGATGTAGTTTGATTTTCTCATCACTCCCTTCAAAATTTAATTTAAAAAAGACCTAAAATAGAAACCGATGTCTCAGAAAAGAAATCCATCTACAGGTCTGATAACCTACAAAGGCCTTAACCTTATGTCTGCTGAGAACTTCTTCATAGGAGGGAGGCCCCAAACGAAATAACTTTCTTAAAGAGTCCAGACTTACTGGATAAGCTAACATTAGAGAAACCTGAAACTACCTAAACTTTTTAAAGATACCTTTAACTTTGAACCAAGACTATCTCCTGAAGCCACCTTTCAATGAAATAACAGATTGGCACACGAAATAGACAATATGATCTTTGACTACAATGTGAGACCAAAAGATCCACAATTACTCTTAAGCAAAGATGAAAAGATAAGCTGGCAGGGAAACTAGAAGACTGGATATAGAACAACTAGAATGCAATTGAAAAGCATGCTGATACATCATGAAAAATCTAACAAATCTTACTGAACAATTTGTGTAGAAATTGTTAACTGGAAATATAGTTTGGTGTGAAAATTTTTACTGTTACAAAAATAAACAAAAGGTTGGAAATGCTTCCAACAGAATTGACCATGGATTTATATTAACTCACAGCCAGTAAAGAATTAATGTCTAATCTAAAGCAAGTGCTTGGTGAATTGTCCAAGTGGAATATAACATATGTTTCCCTTTCACCTTTCCACTCTAACTTGTTATGCAACCAATTTTGTTTGCTTGGCCAGTAGAAAAAAGAAAAGAAGAAACTCAAGATGTTAGAGAAGTTGATATATAAAATAGGCTTATGCTGATACACTGATTAGTGTGACCTATCAGATCACTGTTTGACTCCCTGGCATTTGTCTGGTCTGTGGGGCCATGCTTCAGGGAAAGAAATAAAGATCTAAATCCCCTGCCCCCTTTTTTGTACTGTTAAGATGTCATAGGCAAATGGTTTATGGCATAAGCCAGTGTACCTAGTGTCAATTTTGGGGAAGAGGCCACAGATTTCAGGAAGTAAGGTTATTAGTCGTTTCTTAGGAAGCTATTCAATCTAACAGAATAGACTAGCATAAACAAAAACAATAACAACTAATCTTGCCCAATACCTCAAGCCCTTCAGGCATGACATGACTGATAAATACAAAGCAAGGTCAAACTCAAAGACTTTTACTTTTTCTACATCTGCCTAGTAGTTGGCTATCCTACCACCAGAGTTGTATATAGCACCCAGCTGTGTCTATACAACATGTCATTGTCTTCACTCTCATTGCTTTTTTGCTGAGGTGGACTAGAGAACAAGCCAAAGAAATAGTTGAAGGAAAATAATTGGAATGATATTGGTTAAAAAAAAACCAAACCCACTTGTGTGTGGATTCACAAATTGGTAGAGCTTGTTAGCTAGACCCCAGTTCCTTGGACAAAGTGACAAGTAACAAGGGGAAGATAGCATACTAATGATGACTCATCTATAAGGCCATGCTACTTCCAGAGGATAAGGACAGGAATTAGAGCCTCTCTCATTACTGGTCAGTCCCACCAGGATTTGTAGAAAGAGAGAACACTGTGAGAGAGACCCACCATAGAAAGTGAGATAGCCAAAGAGAGCAGCAAGCAGGTACATCAGGAGCATCCCAGTGATGGAGACATTGGACACTGTCTGCATTTTCTTCCGGGACCGACTGCAAAGGAAGAGAACACAGCTTTGTTTGGGGTTCTTTAATTTATGAAAATCAAGTGTTCTTAAAGTTAAATGCTAATAATGAAAGGATGTATATGTTTCTCTTTGACAAGCATTCGCACATAACTTTGTAAGCCCCAAACCCAACCCAGGGCTGTTGAGTTCACACCAACTCATTCATAGCCACCATGCAAAACAGTAACTGCCCCACAGGTGTTTCAAGGCTTTAAGTCTACACCCTAGTCGACACTCACAGCTTTCTCCGATGGAGCCACTGGTGGATGACAATCACCGGCCTGTCAGTTAGCACAGCTAAGTGCCTCAAGCACTGTGTCATCAGTGCTCCTTTATAAATTCATAGCTGATTGAAATCTGTTTTAGAGAGCTAGGGATAATCTCTTCTTTTTTCTTACACACACTACTTCTGCCTTGGAAACAACCCGAGATGAGAAACAGGTTATTTCTCTCTCTCTCTCTCTCTCTCTCTCTCTCTCTCTCTCTCTCTTTCTCATCGAGAGAGTAAACTGGTATGCTAAATAGTTAATAATACTATTCAATAAAGGTCAAACTGGCTCTGAACATGGCAAACTCTACCTTGTGTCAGCATAGCACCTTGTGTCAGCTATGACTTCAGGGTTCTAGAAGCCTGATGTTATCACTGGGACATCCCCTGCAGGTCCATGCTAGAAGGAAGCTCGCTGCTGCCCGATGTCAGTCATCAGGCATCAGCAGGGACTGTCCTAGCAGTTTCTGAGTAAACCCAATACATCAAAACAATTGACCATGTTCCAAAATATGTATGTGGCAAATCAGAATGTATGAGCAAAGTTACTACTATGTAATGAAATGTAAGACTGGGGTTCTTGATTTGGTTAAAGGGGTGAGAATTACATTGTGACACTTTTAGATTATTAATGGACCCGAGAGCAGTTAGTAGAAGAAAACAGATGTCTCCTAAACGTCCTTACTTGACAATTGCACAAGAGCGGCAGATGGTGGCCTATTCCTTGTGGAAAATGCCTTCTAGACAAAGATTAGGAGGTATCACTTTTTTTCTCACCAAACTTGAAATTCTTCACATTTGGCACAAACCATGGTTACTGTGAGCTCTTCATTGACCTGCCTTATACCTTCAGGAGTCGAGGAACAGGGGAGCACGAAGTTGGAAGGTCGTGCAGTGAATGAACTGATCCATTTCATATTGGTTAGGGCTCATCACTCAGGGGTTACAGCACACAAACACACACACTTTCTCTTGAGAGAAAGCTACACACTGTACTTTAGCATAAAGCACCTTTGAGAACATGTGAACACATGTTGAAAGCAAATGAGAATGAGAAAATGATGGCTTTCTTACTCTTTCAGTTCACTGTAGATGGGGAGGACCTCAGGGTGGCAAACAAAAGCAAATGCAAGGATAGGAATGGCATAGGCCGTCTGAAAAACAAAGACAACACCTTATGCTTAGCGTTCCAGCATGACCGGCAACTCCAGCACAGTCCAGCGCATGAAATGAACACTCAGAAACCACCTGCCAGCCTCACTAAAGACTTACAGTTCTACTCACCCGAGAGTTGAATGTGAAATACTTGGGTTGACACTTGTCATTACGCACTTCATATTCTATTCCACTAGCAAGGAGAGAGCTCTTGGCCTGGTTCTCGTCCAGTCCTGCAGAACCCCCTCGGTGGGTGTAATCCATCATAAAGTTCACCTCATCGCTCTCAGAGTTGTTGGCTATCATCGCCATTGGAAGCGTATTGTTCAACGTTAGATTTCCACCATGGTGATCCAGAAGAGGCAGAGGGCAGGGAATCTGGAATTTCTTATAAATCACCTTCAGTCAGTCAGTGAACAAAAAAGAGAGAGAGAGAGAAAGAAAAAAAATAAAATATCCAAGCCAACTTAACCCTTCGAGGAAAAAAACCAAGCAAACAAAAATCTCTTAGCTGTGAGCTGGGGAAACTGCTAAGGATTCTATTTGATTCGTGTATAAGGGAGAAGTCTTCCTCTAGCATCAAGGTTGGAACCACGAGGTCCTGAGAGCCAACAGGATAGGGTTTTGTTTTGTTGTTGTTGTTGTTGCTGTTGTTTTTGCATTAGTTGATCCCAGCCATCTTCTCTACCTTTCTACAAGCAAGACAGAAGGAACCTTGGGCTACTATTGAGCAAGTAAATCTTGGACTGATCACCTCATAGTTGGTGGTTCAAAGCTATCACTCACTCAGATGGAGAAAAAGGAGGTTCTCTACTCCCATAAAGATCTACAGCCTCAGAAACCCTGAATAACGTCGCTATGGGTCCGAATCAAATGGATTGATGACAGTGGGTAAGAAAGAGAACTACTTTCTTACAACCATTGTATGTGTTGTATTTCTTCCAACTCATGATAACATGAGTCATAAAAAAATACTGAGGGCCAGTTAAACTACAGAGCTTTCCTCCCTCTCCCTTTGCTTCTCTGGGGGAAATGGTGTTCTCATTTCGACCGCAAATAGTGCAAAAAGCTGCCATCTTTTCTTGGGAGAAAGACGACTTTTTTTTTTCCTTTTTAGTTTCGCAGTGGTTGCCTTCTTTTCAAGAGTAGGATGTGTAAAAGTATATGGCTGATTTGTGCAAATATGGCCAATTATATAGCTTATTCCCAGAGATCCCTCAGGACAAAGACAAGGTGATTTGCTTCTGAGAGTCTGCCATTAAAAGCCACGTGGAAGACAGTTCTTTGAGTCTCATAGATCACCGTAAGTCAGAACTGAATGGCACACACACACACACACCCCTCCGCCATAGCCACTTATTCTTCCACCATCTACACTCTGGTAGATTGTCATGTTCCTGCTTGAAGTTTCCCAAATATATTCCCAGTGTGACCAGAGGATACCATTAGCAGTAGCCTTGGCAGTTTAGCCCAACTATTTTTAAACTCACCATTGCTCTTTTCACATTCTGTTAGAACCTAAGCACTTGTCACTCCAGAGCTATTTCATGCTATTAAAGAGCTTGAACATAAAAGGAAGGCACTAAGTCCAGGCTCTCAATGACTCCCATGCTATGCGAAGCTACAGGATCGTGTCGATAAATCACTTACCACAAAGAGAAAAAACACCATGCACGAAAGAGAAAATCCACTGGTATAGCCAAGGTAACCTAGGAGTTAGCAGAAAAATTCTGGGAGGTGAAAATGGCACCAACAATCAACCTATCAATTAGACTATGAAATGGAAATAAAAATGCCTTCAGTTCCAAAAAAATGAGCGTACCTAAATTTTTAAGAAGAGAAAGTGGAAGAATCACTCCTATAGACACAAGTATGACGAGGTAGTTGCCGTTAAGGTACCATTCCCTAGGAGAGAGAGAAAGGAGGCGATTAGAATGAGGAAGGGTCGCAGAGAAGGAATCAGTAGCAGCTGGAGGGAACATAAAACATACCCAGTATTGTCTTCAAGTCCCATGAATGTTCTGATCACTTCAGGTAGTTCGTATTTGATAATAAAGAGGTAGCTTGACATTGCTAAAAAGTAAAACATGACACATGAGCGGTGTGCACAGCACTCATGGAATATCAAAGTTACTAAGAAGTCATGAGGTTTAGAATATCCTTTCATGTCAGCAAGATGCACATTGAATTGATCCCTCAATCAAATAGAAAGACAAGTCATTGTGTATTTCACAGTGCTTCCAAGTTCTTTCAAAAATAGACATAAGGGTCTCTCATTCTGGCAAGTGGTCCTTTACTGACAATAGGACTGCTGTTTCTATGTGAAACCCATGAGGCCAGGACGCAGATGTTTAATGCTCAGCTATGATCCAAAGGTTGGCAGTTTAAACACACCCAGTGGCACTGCAGGAAGGCTTATTATCCACTTCTGTAGAGATTCTAAGCAGGAAAACCCTTTAGAGAAGTTCTACTCTCTAGCTCAGGGAGTGAGCAGGAGTTAGAATGAACTCAACTACAACACTGATTGGTTGGTTTGTGTTAAATCCAGGGAAGTGAAAGTAGTATCCATGTTTTATCCTCATTAGTCATAAATCAGCATGGCCCCTATTGAGAGTGTCTGTTGCAATGTCAAAAAAATCTAAGCAAAGGTCTGGCAATACAATGCCTGGACACAGTAGTAGGGCAGATCTACACAACTCTGTGCCTTTGTCCAAATGGGCATCAGTCTAGTTTTCTGGGGTCTTCATGACAGACACACACAGTCTTAGAGGGTTCATTGTCTCCACTGCCATATCTTAATTAAAGAAGGCAAGCAGAAAAGCCTACACCATGCAGTCTCAGGCCATTCCTACCCCTCTTTCTCTCTCCGCTCCAGGACCAGTAGGTACTGGGGCGGATCCCTAAACCTAATAGCTATTCATTTTTGCAATACAGAATAGCCTCCAATGAGACTGCATTGCAAGCAAATGGGAAAGAAACAGAATGGAAAGAGTAAAAAAAGCTGAAAGGCTGCACCTGAAGCATCAACGGTAGAAAAAAAACTGGACTGAAATGTCGTGACTGGGAAGGTAGAAGGCTTCCGGAAATGGAAGGGATTTACAGATGCTGGTTAAAACTTGGGAACCAGAAGAAAATTTAGATGGCCCAGAAGTAGTTGAAGAACTTCTCAATTCTCAAAAAGCTGGTCAAAGAAACGATGGTACAAAAAAATGTCTTTTTCAAAATTAAATCCGATGACTGCAAATCGAGGCAGAGAAGAGATGCTGTTGACCAACCAATGGGCTTTTTCCAGAGCTCTTGATCTTGCATGAGTAACTAGGGCCCCAGAGAGACAACAGTGGGCAGTCATGCTTCTCATGAAATGGAAAGATTCCAATGAGGTAGCCTTGGTGCTGGCAAATGAGCAAACATGGAATCCCCTTCAATTGTCATTGAGTTTTATGAAGAGAGACTACCTTGGCATTCTTATCCAGGAGATGAGGCCCCCTAATTGTTTGCATTGCTTTTTGTATATACTTTAGATCGATGATAGATAGATGATCAAAAAAAATCAGAGGTCTTGAGTATTTTTGTTTTTAATTATAAGCGTGATGAATAACTACATTCGAATGGAAACCAAGTTGGATAGGTTTGTTTTGAAGTAGTAGTAGGAGAGTTTTGGGGGTTATTTTGCTGTTGTTGCATAAACAGCAGTGGTTATTTTGAACAAAGAAAGCTTTCTGTAGTTGCTTCATTTACCGGGTGAGAGGAGGTGAGTGGTGAGGGGAGAATGAAGGAGACGACAGTTTTGCCCACCAGGACCTTCACCAATGAGGTATTATCTCTATTGTCTTAGATGTGCTTTAGCCAAGCAGGGTATTGTCCAAAGGCGGAGCAATGCTCAGCTTCTAGAGAAGCGATCAAGCCCACAAGTGCTTAACACAAGTGACTGCAAAGCAAAGGGCTAGAGATCCAGGCCTATTCAAGGGATGTCTTGAAAGAAAGGTCCATTGAGCTACTCCCCAATTACAGGGCACCCCAAACTGCAGGCAGCACAGGTCTCCCTTGCTACATCTGGGCGCCCCATGAGTCAGAATCAGCCTGACCGTCATGGGTTTAGTTCAGTGCTCTCTGTGCGATCATGTCTGTGCTGAAACATCTGATGAAACCTATGAGCTTTCTCCCAGAAAATGTATCTGGACATCTGGGGAACATGCCCTTTGCCTATCGTTTTAGGGCTTTATGGTAACGCGCCTCTCCAACTCCAGTCTCGCAGTGAAGTCTGGTACTTCTTTCTTTTTTTTAAGGTGGCATATGGTCCAAAGACTCAATGAAAAAGAAAAGTGACACATTTTATAGCGCTCCCTTAAGTATATGCTACATCCTGAGAGCGAATGTTCGCTAGAAGACATTGACAACAGACGTCCAAAGACAGGGATGGACTCGCTGTCAACGAACAACCACAGACACTTCAAAATTGTTTCCTTAACTGGAAGCACAAGCGATAATGCTGGCAATCTCCCCCACTGTTTAGTTCTTCCCATCATGTCATTTGATCATCCAAAAAGCCCAGGGAAAGGAGAAGGTGTCTGCTGTTACATTCATTCAGCATGGGAGGCTATGATGATTTACTCCACTGACTCGGAGTCAGTCCCGATTTACAACAACCCTCAGTCGCAGTGGTTCTCAACCTCCTGCTGCCGCGACCCTTTACTACAGTCCCCTCATGGTGTGGTGACCCCCCCAACCCTAAAATCATTTTCACTGCCACTTCCTAACAGTCATTTTGCTCCTGTTATGAATCGGGTGACCACTGTGAGAGGGTCGTTCAACACCCAAAGGGGTCGCTACCCACAGTTTGAGAACTGCTGCATAGGATTTCCGAGGCTGTAAATCTTAATGGGAGCGGACGCTCTCTTCTTTATCCTGTGGTTTTGAAGTGCCGCCCTTGGCGTGGGTCGTTCTGGACCCTGACTTCTGGACCAAGGCTTCTTGTCTGGTGTCAAAGAAAAATCATTTCATACAATTCCATGTCTGTTTTCAGTAAACACTACTTGGTTAATATTTACAGAGAACTCGGCTAAGGTTATATCTTAGAGTAAACAAGAGAGCGTTCTGGTTAACTCGCTCAGGGAGATCCCATTCACTTTTCAGAGCTATTAATTGCTCACTTTCAGGGATGTCACCACTGTTCATGTGTTTGGTCTTCTAAGATTCGAAACGACCCAGACCTCTCTGAGTAAGGT
The DNA here is from genome assembly GCA_004026705.1 of Nesogale talazaci. NCBI lineage: Eukaryota > Metazoa > Chordata > Mammalia > Afrosoricida > Tenrecidae > Nesogale > Nesogale talazaci. The sequence continues at coordinate 47,269 of PVJH01008679.1, read as the reverse complement.
CAGCTTTGTTCTGCTAAGACTAAACTATCTGTGGTAAATGTGAATTTTCCAGGGGATTGAGAAGAGAAGCCATTCTCAGTGTGGAGCTCCTACATACCAAAATGCAAGTGATGCCCCCCATCAAATTTCCACTAAATGCATAAGGTAGCGATGTGGAAGCATTTTAAGGGTGGTACTTTGAAATTTTCTACCACTCTTGTAAACCGTCCCCCCCCCCCCTCCAACACACACATTTCTTCTGTGTGTAGAGACCACTGTGTAGTTTATCTCAGTGTTTAAATTCATAGCAATGGCCCAGACTCAAGAGTGCTAAGTATGCTTGCATACAGTTATTAAAGATGTCAAAAACAAGTACATTAGACCAACTGTGATCCATTTGACAAGTTCCACCTTGAAAAGACTGAATATGTTTGCTGAAGGTAAAAAGGTCTGTTTTTGTTGAGGAAAGGAGTATCTCCGCTGGTGGCCCCAACCCAGTAAAACACACAATCCTGTTGTGACTTACAAATCTGCCCCAGGGCTGGAGGCTTCATGCATACAAATGTGAAAAGAAACACACACGCAAATCACTAAAATATGGAGAGATCTCATTTTTCTGGTTCTTGACTCTTCATGACCTGGAGCAAACTTAAGTCAACCAACTGCTCCATTGAAAATCCCAGGCACATCTTGAGTGCCTTTTTGTATCGGAAGATGTTCCCTTCTCTCAAGAGGTCTGTACAAATTCCTGAAAGGCAGCGTTGTTTGGAATAGCAAAAAACTGGAAGCAATTTAATTGTTCACCAAGAAAGGATTTGGGGTAGAAAATATTCTAGAAATGATGATGGCAGCATATGTACAAATATGCTTAATAAAATGGATGTGTGGGATTCTTTAAGAGCTCCCAATAAAATGATTTTTAAAAAGAAAAAAAAGAAGAAAGGATTTGGTCAACTAATTATGGCGCATTTGTACAATATAAAACTCTCCAGAAATCATTTGAAGAATTGCATGTAAATACATTCACAGTATATTGTTACATTAAAAACAAAATGCAGACCACAAAGCAATATTATAGGATAATTCATTTGAACCATATCACTCTATTGGTTAAACGAGGCAAAGAAGAGAAGCTGGGGTCATTTTTTAGATTGACTTACATAAAGGTTTCTTTGTGATTTGTGTATTGATGAGACGTTTTAATTTTTCACAATTAGTTTATCTTTGTTTGATAACCCTAAAAATTCTGAGAAGTACTTCAGAGACATGAAATGGAAACAGAGAATATAGAGAAAGGACGCATATACTGACATTTCTTCATGCATCATATGTTCTCTTGTTAGCCCTCATGTGACCTCCAGAACATGGAGTATCATTCTCACTTTCATGGATGAAAGAAGACTCAGGAGGAAAATGATTTTCCCAAGGGAGAGAAACAGATTGCAACTCAGGTGCATAAATCTCCATGAGTCAATTTTCTACTTCGAGGGTTTTAAAATGTCTTTCTAAAAAACAGTTACTTAGCAGGTACACGCCAATAGGACCAAAGAATCCCGGAGAAACTGAGCATACTCCTACCGAAGGGAGGACTCACCCACAGAAAGAGAAGCTGTGTGTGTGAGAGTATGGACGTGTGTGTGTGTGTGTGTGTGTGTGTGTGTGTGCATGTTAGAGTTAGAGGATCGTCACAAAACATTCATGAGGATAAAGCTACATGCACACTGAGAGCAAAGAAGATAAAATATCTATACTAATTCCATGCCACTGGGGAGTGAAATGTGATGCTGTGATGCTATGATGCAGTCTGTGTGGAGATAGAGACTAGCTGGGCAGATGATAAATAGGTAGATGAGGGGAGGGGAGATTAGTAGAAGTATCAGAAGGAAAGCTCCCTGCCACTGAGTAGACCCTTAATTCACAGTGACTTCATCAGAGAGGGTAAAACTGCCTCTTTGGGGAAGGCCAGGAAGAGCCTCTGAGCCAGGTCAAGGAATGAACAAAATATCTTGAAAACGAGAGAGTGTGCTCAAGAAAGTCCTGCCTGGGAGAAGCAGTAGAAGATATGAACTTGACAAATTCAATCTGAAGGGTGAATTAGAGGTGGGGGGGAGCAGGGGAGCTCAAGGCATGGAGACCTGGGAGAAAGTTACTGCACCAGGCCGCGAGCTAGAAACGTGAACTGTAGTGGTGAGCAGGGACTAAAGGGCGAGATAGTAAAAGATCAATAAAGAGATAGGATGGGGAGGATTTAGTATTGGATTGGCTGTGCAGGGTGATGGACAAAGAGAAAAGTTTGGGTTACACAGATTCCTGGCATTAGAAACTAGAGTTCTGTCTACTGCAAGGAGGAAGAGCGAGAATATCAGTATGTCTGGGAGTGGGTAGGGGGAAGGAGAAGTCCAGGCCAGGTAGTAGAAGCTAGCCAGTAAGACATATGAATCGGGAAGCCTTCTGTGGGGCAAAAGCACCATCTCTCACAGCTCAGAAGCAGGGTGCAGATAACGCTTGGAGCTCTGTTACAAATATCCAGGTTCTTCCCTGAAAACTGGATTTGGCCAGGAAGTCTAAGGCTCTGGAGGACCAAGGAATCAAGGGTCTGCAGTGTTTCTGCAAATTCTCGAGGCGGCTGGTCCTGGGTGAGGCTGAGTCTTTAACAACCACAGGTTTAGCTGTTTCCCCACAAATAGGTGAAATTTCAGCTTAATGAAAGAAAGTCAACCATAGAGGTGTAACAATGACAGAAATACGCACTACTATCCCCATTTAAGAGGTATTAGTTAAAGCCTTATAAGCAGCCCGTGGATCACGGTCCCTTTGGGAGTTGAACAAGCCTTTCACGCCGATCACCCAATTCATTACAGTAGCAAATTAACAGTGATGAAGTCGCAAGGAAAATAATTTTATGGTTGTAGGTCACCACCACATGAGGAATGCTACTAAAGGGTCGCAGCATTAGGAAGGTTGAGAACCACTGCCTTCCAGCATTAAAATCAAGAAAGGTTTTCTCCTCTATTTTCATTTTAGGATTCACTTGGTGGGGACCGCATGTTTTTTCTTTCTCAGATACTGTTATTTTTAATTAAACAGGGAGAACAAAACGAAGAGACTTTGCTTAAAATTTAAGACCTATAAAACAGTTATTTTGTTTGCTTGTTTTCAAAGTTCTTATTGACTGCCATAATGTTCTTCTGCTTATTGAACATTCTATTGGAAGCGAAATCAGTCTATTGAAAGTCATAACCCCTTACCTCCAATGTTCTGCAGTGTAATGGATATAAAAGTGCCAATTTTTCCAGGCCATCCAAATGCCTTTTCTCCCAAATTTTCATAAATTAGGGAGCCTAAATCAAAGATAAAATTACCTCATTAACAGAATTGTTGCGATGCCTTCAATATTGACACAGTGCAATCCTACACTGAGGTCTCGCACAAAGGCATACACACCACATACAAATCATAAAGCCCTGAAATGCAACAGGAGTAAGAAATATATCAAATGTTAGGCAACCACCAAGCAACAGCTTCATTCACTTCCTGTGCCAGCAAGTCAGAAATCTTATCTCTATCATCTACCTCACGCCATTTCTTTTACTATTGGACTTGAACCTGAGCCAGCTGCCACATTCTTACGTGGCCTAAATTACAAAAGACACTGAAAGATCATATCACCAGAGTGAGAAAAAGAAAAGTGAACTTGTCTAAAATCATGATAATTCTATGGAACTATAGAGTGAAGAATCGTTTATGAACATCAAAATGGGAGGTCTTGATCTTAGGGTGACATACCTCCTTCCTTGGATGTCTTTAATAAAAGATGAACTGAGTAGAGGGATAAGATTGCCACGGCAAACAACAAGATTCTGTAATGGGAAAAGAGTAGAAAATAAGATGTCTCTAAGAGATATGGAAGAATAATGTTAAATATTACAACAAATGATCCCGTCTCTCCAACCATTAACTTTCCCAAAGTATGCAGATTTTGTGACGTTAAAAAGGACCACATTTATCCTGTCATATCACAGGCTAGAATCTGATTTATTTTAAATGCCAAACGTTTGCCTTGATTATTTTTAGATTCTAGTTACTCGATTGTAGAACTCAATTCATAATTTCAGTGATAAATATTTAGCAAACGTAGTTCTACTACATTTACTCAATCAGTATATATATAATATATATATTTGTATGGCAATCACATGAACATATAGGCTTGAATGTCTATTTGATATCACGGCTAAATTTTCATGAAAAATCTAGAAATGTGAATGTCATGGTGAAGTTCCAGTGTGGCCAGTGCAAACCCAGGAGAGAGAGGAGACTGTCTGCTCCCGTGAAGATGCACAGACCTGGAAAGCCTCGGGAACAGTCCTCCTCTGAGGATCGTGGAGTCAGAATCAACTGATAGCCGTGAGTTTGGATGATGTAAATACCTAACGCACTTGACAGCTAACTTATAGGCCGGAGGTTGCGCCCACCCAGAGGCACCTCATGGTAAAGACCTGCTGACCATGGTCTTCACATGCCTCCAAGGTAAACCCCCTACAGCAGAAGGCTATACTGAGGGGACTGGGCAGCAAATGGTTACTAGTGACCCTGTCCTTCTAATAGAGGACAAAGGGCCTGGGGACTCGGAAGCTTAGTCAGCCACTCAGTAACTGAGAAATCAGAGACAGCTACGTACAGAATGTGGGGGAATTTCCTTTATATATCCAGAAAAAAATACCTTCCAGTTTCAGAACCTTCTACCTGTTCACATGCATGTATGGCACATGTTTTATTTACATATATTGCTATACATGAGATGTAGTGATCAGCATTCCCCCTGAATAAATAAGCCTGGAGTACAGCGCCATAGATAGATGCATCTACATTGTCAATGCAGAGCCAGGACTAAATTTACGTGAAATTAAAAAAGAAAAAGTTATATTGTTCTTTGTCTGTTTTGCATAATGTGAGCACACTAGTTATTTTCCCTACAGTTGATCTAATTCCTAATGAGGTTCGTATGCATTTGGGACCATGAGTTATCACTGCTCATGGTTCTATTTTCCTCCTACTTTGTACAACAGTCACATGAACATATAGGCTTGAGTATCTAGTCAATATCCTTGCTATACTTTCATGAAAAATCTAGAAATGTGGATGTAATGGCTACATTCCAGAGAGGTCAATGCAAATCCAGGAGATTTGTTTACTAGAAACGTAACTAATGACTCACTCATGGGTCCCCCCCCCCCAATATATTGTATGGGTTTACCTCTTTCTGGAGAATTTTGAAATTCAGATTGCATTATTTAGTTCCTTATGAAAATAGGAAGCATACCCTGCATTTTAAATGAATATTTGCTTTGATAGAAAGTATTAAAAGTAAAGCCAACCAGGTCTGGCGTCACTTGCTCTGAATTACAGAGAGCGCTGAATCCAGTCTTCGTTACACACAAACATACACACACAAAAAACATATCCCCTGATGCTTAACAATTGAATTACTCTGGCACAATTAACCTGCTAGATGTTTATATGAGGCTGGAGTGAAATAATCTCCTCTAATGAAATGAGGTACAATTTTGGGATCATAAATGTACCCTAGTCTTATTTACCAGCGATTTACAATGATACCCTAAATAATTGTACTATGTATGTGTGTATGAGTAATAAGGGATACGTAGTCTTTTAAGGAGTCCTGTTGGTATCGTGCATTGAGTATTGGGCTGCTAAGCACAAGGTTGGTAGTTCCAATCCAACAAGTGCTCCTTGGGAGCACGAAGAGGCAGACTGCATCTGTAAAGATTTACAACCTCAGACACTCCATCCGGCAGTTCTACTCTGTTCTACACAGTCACGATGTGCCAAAGTCAATTCAATGGCAAAGAGTTTAGTTTGATTTGTGCAGATGGTCTTTTTATCTTAAAGGGCCTGTACACTACAAAGATAAGCAACAGTATGCACATCAATGTATCTCTAGTCATGACAATTAGAATAAAACACATTTATTTGAAGCAGGGCTTATAGAAGCAAAATTAATACAAAGGCTTACGTATTCAGCAAGAGTATTATACATAAAACAGGCCAATCCGAGCACAAGCTACTTATTATTTCACTACTACAAGGCAAATATTTATAGTCCTGTAGCTCTCAAATAGTTATGTGATTAGCTAATCTTATGTGATACTCAGAATATAAGTAGTATATTTTTAGAATATAAAGTTTGCATTCTTAGACAATTATTTCATTCTCTAGCTCTGCATTTGGATTGGGATCTGCATCGACATAGTTGCCAGACTAACATTAGATTTTTATTTTTGTGAAAAATTTCACATCTTCCGACAATGTCTTGGAGAATGCCAATCTGTTATGCCATACACATAAGCATCTGTGCCTATCTCTCACAGATGGGGAATCCATCGTACAGGTCAGTTAAACAATGCTGCTGCTTCTAGGCAGCATTTGACCAAGTATGCTTCAAGTGTAATAGGCTTAGTAGGGGCTTTAATTGCTCAGCAAATCTCCCCTGTGCCTAGCACTGTGTGAGGGTACAAGGATGCAGACAGGCGGTGTGTGAAAATCAACATGGCTTTGCCATCTGGAGATTTTAGACTAGCAACGGAGATTTGGCAAATACATCCGACAAATGCGCTAACTTTAGCAGCTAATGAATTAAAACTGTAGTGAAGGCATAATAAAATCATTGGTCCCAGTCGTGGAAGTCAGGGATGGCAGCACTGAGGCTGGGCCTGAGCTATGACAAAAAGGAGAGAAAAGCGAGAACATTCCACACAGAGGAAGAATCATGCTCACTGGCTCTGTGGTGGGGAGGAACGTGGCACCCTAATGAAGTGTCGCGAGGCCAACGAAGCTGGCATACAAGGACATGGGAAGTGGCTTAGGAGGCAGCACCAGGGCATGCAAACCTCACCAAGCCAGGTAAGGATGGCATTCTTTAAAGGTGGCAGAATCAAATTTGCTTCTGAGAAAGATCTTTTTTGACCAAGTAACTTTTAAGCACCCACTGATGGCTTTGTAAACTGGCTCTTACAGATGGGTAGCCCCACTAGCATGATAGTTGACCTACGTAGACACTTCCTGTGGTCTGGTTAGGGGCTTTGAGCAAGTCCCACAAGGCTCTCTGATAGTTCTTTCTCCAAGTGCAGGAGAAATTGATGACTATCTTTTTGGCACACTCCCGTGTCCCCAAGATCCACCTTTGGATGGTTAACTTAAAGAATGACTACCATGTAGGTAGCGACTTTATCCCCCCAGGAGAATATACAAATCCACTTACACGAAAAGAATAATCCCTGTGTTGGCCATGGCGTAGGACAAGCCCAGGATGCCACTGCCCATGATGGCGTTGCTCAGGTTGAAGGAAGACATTCCAAAGGTGGTGGTTCCAGGGTGCTTGAAGAAAAGACAACACGCCATAAGCAAACACTGGCCACATGAAGAAACTTTTTTTGTTTTTTTCAAAGATGATTTGTACCCTCAAATTATTTTTACTGGAGGAGGTAAAAGCTCCAAACTCATGATCAAACTAACTATCATAATGAGTTAAAACCATCATACATCTTCAATTAAAAGCCTGTAACTTTCCGTGAAATGCAGTGTTTGGCCTTAGGGCTGGCAGTGGGGGCGGAGTGGGTGTTGAGTACCAAATCCAGGTCGGATAACATAGAAAGGAGAAGGCATGTATGGTTATAGATTACATTTGGGTCAGAGTGGTTTTCTTCAAAAAAAAACAAATAAATTTCATCAATGATTTATGCAGCCATATGGGCGAACAGGAAAAACAAGCCCTTCTTCCAGTAAGGGCCTGAATAAACAGAGAATGTGCTGATCAAGGCTTGGAAAATTTCACTCACTTTGTTTTCCCTCCTATTGACCCAGGTAGAGCAGACACACACCCTCAGGACCTGTTTTCTGCCTAAAAGCCTGGGTGAACTTACTTGCTCATCATCATACTCTGCCAGCTTCTTTTTCCGAAGATATCCATTTGTAAGGAATTTCCGACTTTCAGCATCTTCATTCACAAATTCACTACACATGCACAAGGAAAACAAATGACAACGTCTAAGGAGAGGCTCAGAGGACAGTGGACAATCAGAGAAGCTAAGTAACTGAAGAGGAGGGGGCGGAGGAGGAGGAGAAACAGACACCTAAAACACTTTTTTTGTTGTTTTTTTTCTTCCTTCCCACAAATGTTCCTTCCAGACTAATAATTAGACTTCGTGAATGAACACACTTTCAGGGGAAGGAGAAAGATAGTGTGTGTGGTCCCCCCCCTGCAGAAATTTCTTATGCCATGTTTCTTCTTTGCCACATTAGCTACTCAAGAGTGAGGATAATCAGAGCTGACTTTGTCTCCATTTAAAACCTTTCCCCAAGAGGCACAGAGTCCTGACTCAGTGAGCGTTCGCGATTACTTTGGCTTCGTAATCATATGATTGCAAGAACTCAAGTTATTAAGCACCTGTCTTGTGGCACGCACTGTGGCCCTCATCTCATTTGTTGCTCTACACACCTTGTTTCTCTAAAGAGGAGGCGACTGTGGCTCAGAGAAAGGAAGTGGGGTGTGCATAACTGCCAGGCTCCAAGGCCACCTTCCTCTAGGGCACTGCACAATTTGAGGGGCACCGATGATGACACGATTTGAAGGACACAGATGTCACTGTAATTGGTATTTCTCTGTTATTTGCTCCATCTTTTAATATCCATCCCTTGTGTTGAGTTTAGTTGTGTGTGTGTGTGTGTGTGTGTTTAAATTACTCTGAAAATGCCCCTGGTTTTTAAAATAATGAATGCAGCTAAGAAGAACAAAGGAAAAGAAACGAAGGCAGTACAGGATACTGAAAGTGTGGTTTAAGCACAAGTTGCTGAGTGGGGCCATAGATGCCTCCTCTGATGATACCTTTTAGGGCAGGGCTTAATGATTATTAACCTAGAATCAGTCACAATTCCCTCAAACCTTGGCTAATAAGTCCAGCTACCATCACTGCATTTTTCGCACTGGATAAGGAAGGAAGGAAGAGGAGGAGGGAGGAAGGAAGGGAGGGAGGGTGGGAGGGAGCAAGGAAAAGAAAGAAACCAAACAGGTTTCATGGTAAGAAATGCTCAGTTACGCATACTTATTTTTCATTAGATATAGTATAATGTTTAGGGTACTGATTTTTTTACATGAAGGAGAAAATTAAGATAATGGGAGAGATTTTTAAAAATTAAAATAACCCTTATAAATCAAAAGAAGAAAATGTTATGATAGTATAATAGTTCTCAAACCCAAACAGAACTCGTGGCCTTCAAGTGGACTCCAGTTGCCAGTGACCCCGTAAGGCAGAGTAGAAGCGGGCTCCTGAGGCGGCAAGTCTTCAGGTGAGCAGCAAGTTTGAAACACTGACCTTGAAGAGGACGCCTAGCCCACCACACCACCAAGTCTCCTTACTCAAAGAACACAAAACCCAAACCAACTGAGTACGGTGGAGTTGATTTCCACTCAAAATGATACTATATGACAGAGCACAAGTGTCCGGGTGGGTTTCTGAGGCTTCACATCTTTATGGGAGCAGAAAGCCTCGTTTCTCTCCCTTGGAGCAGCTGGTGGGCTTGAGCTGTTGACCTTAGGATTTAGCAGCCCAACGTATAACCCACTACACCACCAGGGTTCCTAGGATAATCAGTAGATCCACACAAAGTATCTTTAGTAACAGGTGATAATTTTTCAAATTATCTGATGGAGGAGAAGGTTGTCTGAGTTACTTTTCGAGGCTGGAGAACAAGATAAAACTGCAGATACCAGGAGCAGATAAAACCAACGACACACACACACACACACACACACACACACTTTTCTAGAACTCAAGACATTCTTAAGAGTGTACAAGTCAGGAACATGTCTAAGGGTTTTCCTCCCACGAGAAATGTGGTAGTGAAAGATCCTCACATACATTTTTCTGTTGTCTTTAGCACCTCCATAGTAAATGCACTTTCTATATAAAGATTAGAACATAATTTTCATATAACTGGAAGCTGAGACAAGAGGGTATAATAAAGGCAAACATGGGCCCAAGGGTGATGAAAGCAAAAGTTAAACTTAAAAGTTAAACTTAAAAGTTAAAACTTAAAAGTTAAACTGGAATTTAAACTTGGGACTATTCACCATCCTTAAATGATACACTAGGATTTCGCTTGCCATGAATCCTTTAAACTATTTTAAAAATTGTAAATAAGAAATTATTTTCTTTTCTGAGGTGTTTTCAAGCTCTTATTTTAGCACAAGATGACTTATGGTCATAAAACGTGACAAGATTTCGTAGCATGTATGAAAAATGTCTCCAATGTCTTCAGTGTTTGGATACCTGACCCAGCACACATTGAAAATGGAAGCACAATGATTCCAAATACATGCTGTGTCACATTTCTCAAAAATTTACACCCAAGACCCGATCTAAGCTAGACCAAGACAGAGCTCATCTCTTAGACTGATGAGTCTAAACTGATGCCCCGAGTCTGGGTGGAGAGCTGAAAAGAAGGTCAGTGTGAACTGCAGGAGCCACAAGAAGACTTTCATACTCACTCTTTCATGGCGACAGACTGCATAACAAGGAGAGGGGGAGCTTGAAATACTGCTTGAGCAGAGTCAACGGAAGGAAGTTAATGTGTGCGGGAGAGGAATGGGTCAAAGCTGACTCCTATGGGTCTGGTTAACTTGTTGAATGAAAATAGGGACTACAGGTAAGATCTGGCTATAGACAGGACCTGTTACTGTGTCTTCAGGTCATTAAGGGAAGTAGTAAGTAAATTGGCAAAGGACATACTGTTCTTATTTAGCTTTACTTTAGGGCAAAAAAGGAAAAGAAAAAAAAAAGAGTCCACTTGGACTGTGAACTACAGGCCAATGAGCTCTCTGTCCGCTCCCATCAAGATGGAGTCTTATAAACACGAGGGACAGGGTTGCTCTCAGCCATGATGGACTCCATACCAGCGTTTGTTTACTTGTTGTTGTTCATTTGTTAGTGCAACAGTTCCCAACTTTCATGGTCTACTGTCCCTTCCAAAGAAACACCAAACAAAACTCAGCATCCTCCAGGCAACTGAAATTCTTTGATCTGTGAAGGCCAGGATCTAGGACAAAGGTCAGCCCCCGTAGAGTGTTGCAGTGCCCCCAAGGGGACACTATCACCACTTTGGGAGGCACTGGTGTAGTACAAGAAAAGGCATGGAGCCTTTTCCAGGGTTGTAAAGCTGCACATGCAGCAAGCAAGGTGATTTTGATGAGGAATCTGTTTGTCCAGCAGTTTCAAAGTGATGGGAGATTTACGTCACATGAAAGAGTGGTCTATAAATCTATTAGTAGTAGCTCAGAGTTTGTCTCTTCACCAGGACAGGGATCACTGGAAGCAGAGGTATGAGAGGTATGGTGGTTCAACGTAAGATGTTACAGGTTTGCTTTTCTAAATGAGGTAATGTAGGTATAGATACAGGTGAACAGTTGAACAATATAATGGGATGGAAATACGGCATATATTTGGTGGGTGAAGTCATGATACTTTTTCAGGCAGAAGAGCCCTTACAGAACACAAATTGAAAGACACTTGAGAAAGCATAGGTCAAGGGGCAAGAAGAATGATAGGATAATAATTAAAACTACTCTGTGTTACTAATGGGATGAGGGCCTTATCACTTCAATTCTAAACTCATCACACAAAAGATGATGGGAATAACTTTAAGAACTTTATAAACAAGTAATCAAGTTGACGTGAAGGAGCGTAGACAAAGTGGAGACCCAAAGTCCACCTGCAAGATAATTGGACAGTCTCTCACAGAAGGGCCACATGGAATGGATGATATATCCAGGGTGTGTTGCAGCACTGTGAAAATACATAACTGTTCTCTAGTTTTTAATATTTCCTCTCCTCACTATTATGGCCTTACTTTTACCTCACCAATCTTATTAGAACTGCATATATTCATTTTTTCTAATTGAGCTCATCCAATGCATGAAATCCAAGACAGATAAACCCCTCAGAAACAGTATTGAGAGTAATTATTCCCTTAGGGTATAAGAAGAGAGAAGGAGGAAGAGAGGAAGGGGAAACTGATAGCAATGTTGACTGTATAACCCCACTGGAGGGGAACAAATAACAGAATGTTAAGTGAATGGATACATTGGATGGTGTAAGATACTGCAATAATAATCTATTCAGAGTTTGTGAGGGTGGAATGGTGGAATAGGGATAGAATAAAGAGGAGCTGATATCCAAGAGTTCAAGAAGAAAGAAAATGCTTTGAAAATGATGGTGGCAGCATTGTACCACAATGCTTGAGCTAATTGAATTTTGGATTGTCAATGCTCCTAATAAAATGATTTTTTAAATGGGTATTCTTTTATTTCAGGAGCAGGTAATTGATCTGTTAATCACTGTGTCATGGCTACCTAAAGTAGATACTGTCTCAGTTCTGGACAAAGCAAATCCTTGTTTTCTGCGTCCATTGACCTCTCTCTCTTTGTCCCATGGGGCCTGGTGATTGTTAAGCCCTTACGAGTCCATTGTTGCCTTCTCTGAATCTCGAATCTCGGTGTAGTCATCTTGAACACTTTCTCCACTGCTGCTCTCATCATCAAGTTCGATGTTGACATTTCTCATTTCCACAGGATCCATTTGAGCTGTCAGCACTTTCTATCCCACACACGAGATCCTTCAGTGTAAATAATATACTGTGCCTGCAGTTTACGGCTCTTCTACTTTGTGTTGACGTTCAGATCACTCTGTTCTGCAAAGAGAATAGCATCTTAAATCATCACTTCCTTTAAATTAGAAAAGATATAGATCACCTGCATTACATATGCCTTCTTTGAAGACATGGAAAAGAAGCAAACTACTAAAAACTTCACATCGAAAAAGTGGAGCACAAACCAAAAGATCCATAAATATTGATAGAATTGGTCACTATGTGTTGGAACTGGATTCTGCAGCCGTGGGTTTAGGAGGAGAGGAGGCTCGGGTAAGGGGGGGGGGGGGGGGAAGGGGAGGGTGTTGTTTCTCTGTTGTGGAAGCCCTGCTCATATTCTAGAGTCTTTCCTCAGCTTTCTCAATAGACTAGATCACAAACTTACCCAATGGGCAAAACAGCAGTCCCGACAGAACAAGATGTCCAAACTGAGCTTCCGTGGTGGAAAGCTACTCTGATCTAATCTGGGCAGGCTCTTTAGTCTCACATAAAATCACACTTCCCCTCACTCAATCACTCCCCTGGCACGTCACACTTCTTTCATTTCCCCATTGTCACCGTACTACTTCTTCCCATGCTGTTCCCTCTGTCTAGAATACTCTTCCCACCTTCTTAACTTAGGTGTCTTTCAATGTCAACAAGAACAATCAGAACTCCTGACACGCCAACTAGTTAGTGAGGCTTTTTAGATCACCTATCATGTACTCTCCTAGCTTGTCTTTTCTCTCAAGGTATTTATCACATTTCATCATTACACATTTAGTTGTGTGACTATCTGAAAAGCACCAGTGCCTAGTTTGTAGACTTCATCTCACAAACTTTGGACATTTTTCAACAGAGGTCAGTCCCTGAAAAAAAGGCATTAGGGCAAAGTTGAGGAGAAAGAGAAAGACCCTCCAGGTGGACTGACACAGTGTACACAACAAGGACTCAAGTATAACAATCATGAGACTGGCACAGATGAGGGCAATGTTTCATCCATGTTGCCCAAGACAATACATCATTTGATTTCTTTTTTAATATATAATTTAAAAATCATTTTGTCAGGGGCTCTTATAGCTCTAATCACCATCCATCCATCCATCCATCCATGCATTGTGTCAAGCACATTTGTTCATATGTTGCTATCATCATTTTCAAAACATTTTCTTTTTGAGCCTTTGGTATCAGCTCTTCACTTTTCCCTTCCTCCCAACCCTCATAATTGATAAATTATTATTGTTTCATGTCTTACACTGACCTATGTCTCCCTTCACCCACTTTTCTGTTGTCTGTCCCCTAGGGAGGGGATTATATGTAGATCATTGTGGTTGAGTTGGGATGATGAAAAGGGGTTTTGCAGAAACAGACTGAATTTCCAGGATAGTGCTCAACTAAGGATAGACTCAACCCAGACACTCCTGAAGATATAAAATCAAAACTTGAAACAGTTCAAGATGCCATGACATTAGAAGTCTTCCAGTTTCATCATGTTCACTAAGAGGCATCTAAATGTCTGAAGTAGTTGGTTCCTTAGTCTACACAAATTGTTCTTATCCAGTGTTTATTGTCTTATTCTTTTGGTTAGGCACCTAAGGCACTCAGGATGAAGAAATCACAATCAACAACTATATCTCTCCATTTGAACTGGGTGGTTCAACTTCAGAGACAGTTATTGGATATGAAAAGCGAAGCTGTCCTTGGGCTAGGAGGCAGAAATTATGACCTTCCCTAGTTCCTGTAAACATTTATTTTACCTGATAAGAAAAAGCTAATAGGAGTCAGAGCTGTTGGGTCAAATTTCCCACCATCACTATTTGTCTTGTCTTTTCTGCCAACCCAATTCTGCAGAAATTCACTCTGAAATATTGGTTTGGTAGCAGATAGCCTCACATAGAGTTTACCCTTAGGTTAAGCAAGTAAGACTAGTTATGTAAGTTCTAAAAGTCATATTATTTTGCTTCCAAAAAAGACCCACAAAATGTACCTTAGATCAATGATCACAGCTTTGACAATGAAATAAATCCATTAATTCCTTCATATCAAATTGTCCTCATCAATGCCATCCAAATGATATACCAATAGTCATATGACTTAGTCTATATACTATAGCATGAGTTCTTACAGAAATTAGCTTCTAGAAAAAACAATCACTATTCAGTATAAAATACATGTTAAAAATAAACTTCCCATAATAGCAGAATCGCACTTACTTCAGTCTTTTTTTGCTGTTGCTAATATTTTATAACTTGCATTCTCTTTCTCTATTTAGACATAACATTAGAGATAATGGATAGGAAAAAATAGAAAAGCCATAATAAGTGACACTGGGCTGAGATTTTGTTCCCCTTTGCTCATAATCCTTGTCAATATAAAAATGAATTCAACTGGGTATAAAGAACTTCATAAAATTGGAATGTGATGCAATTTTCTTAAGACTGTTAGCCTTATTCTTCGAAAACATAGACTCCAGTTATCTTAAATACAAGTTGTCATGTAAATTCTAGATCATATTGTCCAAAATGACTATGTCTTCTACTCTTGAGTACATATCATGTCTAATATTGACATAGTGAATTCTTTATGCTATGTACTTTACATTGTATCTAATAACTCTGTCAGAATTAAGAAGAAGCTCTGATGGTTCGGCTCATTGAAAAGATGGTGGTTCAAAACCACCAGTTGCTCCACAGGTGAAGGTTAAGGCTTTTTGTTCCCATCAAGATTTTTAGTCTCAAAAATTCCAATAGAGGGTGGTTATGAGTCAGAATCAACTCAATGGCAGTAGGTAGTCACTACTATAACTAGTGCAATAAATTCGAAATGTATACCTTAGATAATAAATCATGGCCTACCCTAAGGTCTGAAAAGACACTATTTCAGTTTCTTTAAAGTGATTAATGTTTTACAAAACAATTTTCAACATCCCATAACTGAGATACCATTGACATACTTTCTCTGAGTTTAAAGGAAAACACTATTAAGAACATCCCAAATCCTTATCTAAATAGAAATCTAAACAGCAGATTACATTCCTTTGATAAATCATGCCAAATTTTGTTAAAAACAAAACTCCTTTCGATCAGTCGACCAACTAATAAAACATTTGCTTACCTATTTAGCTTTTTTTTTGGGGGGGGGGGGCATCACTGACCTCTGGTGGTGGGAGTAGGAGGCCCAGCCTTTGCTCCTGTGGAA
The DNA here is from genome assembly GCA_004026705.1 of Nesogale talazaci. Taxonomy (NCBI): domain Eukaryota; kingdom Metazoa; phylum Chordata; class Mammalia; order Afrosoricida; family Tenrecidae; genus Nesogale; species Nesogale talazaci. The sequence continues at coordinate 31,390 of PVJH01008679.1, read as the reverse complement.
CTGGAATTGAACCTCCATCCCAGTGGGCCTCAGTCCCGCGCACAACCACTATGCCACCGGGGCTCAGACCTAGCTTACCTATTTCTAAATTGCTTTATCATACACTCTAAGATTTGCTATTGCCCGAGCATGTAATTAAAACCATCACCAGATGCTCTCTGTAAGATGCCCCAATACAGAGATGCTCACAGCCACTTGGAGCCCCACCCATCTGATTAATAAATTGGGGAACACTTCTGCTTTCAGATAATTTAATCTAGTCTTCCAAACTCTAAAGCCACATTTAAAGTCAATTTCTAAATTTACTCACGTAAACTTGCTCTACCATAATTCCATCATGACAATGGTGAAATTAAGAAGACAAGATGAGATACAAGCATTTTATATCCTTTTCCATTTGATGGTGATGCAGCCTAAACCCCATGCAATTCAAAACTGCTAAAGTCATGTATTTGATGGTTTTTGATAAATTCTTGTGTCTTTATCTTTTTCAAGATAAAGGAAAGCTTTCCTGGAGTAACCTTGAGAATGTACTTCTAAATAATTACATTTTCTCCAAAAATAAATTATGTCAACTCTTCAATGTATTAGTGATTAATCTGAAGATATAAATAGTTAATCACTTGCTACCTACCATTTTTGGTAAGGTTTCCCTTTCTTATTACCCCCAGTTCTAATTTTATACTTAAAGCTAAAATAATCTGCAAAAGAAAATTTCAGATAGAAGCTAAGTAAATAATTTCAAAGTCTAAAATGATATCGAATTGATCTTTTTAGAATTGAGCAAAGCTTTTTAACTTGTTATGAATCAACAACAAAATGAAAAAAGTAAGTAAACATCCTTTTAACTCTGCAAATACTCATGTAAAGAGAGTTTTACCTTGATTATCTTTCCAGTTCTTGTAGGCTTTCTTGACGGTTTCAAATAGTACACCCCTATCACAGAGTTCGCTTATATGAACCTTTGATGATCTAGATAATGATTTAAAGACCAGTGGGAGTGAATGAGGCAAGCCAATCAACTCCACCACCTCATCCTGACAACTCCCTCTGTCCAACTTGCGTCAGCTCTTTTAAAAAAGAAAGTCACTACACCAGTTTACTGTTGTACATTTAAATTAAACAGGAGTTACACCAATTCTATTTGTTTTTAGAATCTTGGCTCTGATGCAACAAAATGCTTACTGAAGATTCTATCTTGACTGGTGTCATTCTCTTTCAAGATTCTTTAAGTTATCTCATAAATTTAAAAATGGTAAATTTTCCAAAAGTTTTATGGCTTGAGAAAGTAAAAATAGCCCTGTAATAGTAAGAATAAATTGCTTAAATCAGATTGCTTAAGAGAGTCTTGCAATTAGAATGCACAGACAATACTAATTACAGAGCAGAGAGGGCATTTTCTTTTGAGCCCCTTGACTTGCTGAGGAAATTTAGAAAATCGCAGACACTTCCCAAAGTGCGCTCAGCTTTTTCAGGTGCTGCCCGGTTAGAAATCATAGACCATTAACAGCCACTGATACTATGCCAAAGGCAGTCCATCCGGTAAGCAAAAGGTGGTTTCATGTTTTTCAAGAATTTCTCAATGGTTTTCTCTCTCTCTCTAAAAAAAAGTCTTTGCTCTCAACATATCAGAGGAAGGGTTAGCATGTACAGACAAATCATTGTTTTCAAGTAGATTTAACATTTTAAAACGGAGCCAAGAAAAATAGACTATAAGTTAATCTAGAATTGTTTGTTACCTTTTAAATATGTATAACAGAAATGAACAGTCTGATAATCAGAAGTAATGCTAGATTCCAACATTTAATCAGTTGTGTCAATTCCTTATTTCTAGAAAATCAAATAACAGCAGCAATAACAAACTAAACATTATCCTTTGAATTAGAAACTCTTAAATTGAAATAAGAACAGTATAAGGAAATTAAGTTGGTCCTTTCCTTTTTCCCTTTCACGTGTCTGTGCTCTGTCAATTTCAACACTTCAAATTAAGTTTTACTTGTCTCAGCTTAGTCTTTATTTTGAGAATTACTCTGCAGTTTTCTCCATCTAGAAAAAAAATCATCACAAATGTGCTACTTCTAATTTTAGGGAAATATTAAAAATGTTATTTTGAAATTGTTGTTTCTGTTATGTAAATGTGAACCTTCTAAGAAAATATTTATTTTTATGTGAGAAATTACCAGATAAATATAAGATTCTCACAAGTTGCTAGGAATGAAACATTTCTGTATTAGTAAAATTCTCAGTATATTAAACAACTCCAGTGAAGTCTGTGTGCTGGATTAAAATTTAAAGTATGGGTAAGAGATTCCTTCAAAAAGTCCCTTTCATGTTTATTCTGAATACACTACATTGCAAAATTCTTTGCACAAAGGTTTTATATCATAGACTCAAAAACAAAGTGTGCACATATATAAACCAGTTTCATAAAAGTGAACTGAGTTAAAATAGTTAAGGAACTTGTTTATTGCTTTACTCTCTGGGTAGGGGATCATTTGCCTTATTGAGACCTGGCCAAAAGTAATGAAGAAACGTATAGTCAGGTCTTGAAAAAGCTCACAGTCACTTTAATTTCACAATAAAAATACAGACTTAAACATTAGTTAGGACTTTGAATTTTTTCCAAAATCCCATCATGACATAATTTCATATGCATTCGGTAATGGGTCTGCACTGCTTTGAAACATGGTGACTGTAAAACCATTCAGTTAAACTCCTGTTTGGTTCAAGAATCAGCACTGAAAGAGGTAATAGAAGAATATGTATAAATTAGAATATATACAGATAAAAATTAATAGAGTGACAAATACGTGGGAAAAGAATAATGAAAGAGGGCTGAGCCCCGGTGGCGTCGTGGTTGTGCGCAGGACTGCGGCCCACTGGGACAGAGGTTCAATTCCAGCAGTGGGGCTGGGCCTCCTACTCCCACCACCGGAGAGCAGTGATGAGCCCCCAAAAAAAGAATAATGAAAGAAGTCTGGGTAATGATAGAACAACCTCTTTAACAGATTCTTGATTTAAGGGATTGACTGTGAAGCTTGGTCGTATGTTGAAGATAAAGGAATGCACACATAAAGAGTACTCGGCGTCCCAGACAATAACGCAACGGATACCAGCAACACTGCCCACTGTGTCCCAGCACTCCAGAGGACAAAGAGTCCCCAGGGGCTGCGGCCACCTGAGGGAGCCCCTGGACCTTGAAGACAGCCTTACAGTCTAGGAGAGACTTTAAGGAGAGATCCCATAAAGAAGAGAGGAAAGGAAACAGCATACTGAAGAAGCACAGAATTGCTGAAAACGTTCTGGTTGTAGTGAGAAGAGCTACAGTGGGGGCTTTGTAGAAAAAGGAAGAAGAAGAAGAAGAGGAAGAGGAAGAAGAAGAAGAAGAAGAAGAAGAAGAAACAAGAAGAAGAAGAAGAAGAAGAAGAAGAAGAAGAAGAAGAAACAAGAAGAAGAAAGAATGCAGAGCCTGGAAAAGGTATTAAGTGGAGGGACCACAAAATTTTAGGGTCTCTTGAAAGCTTCCAAAGAAATGAATAAAATCAGCATAGTAGGGAACAGGAGGGAGAACAGGGTGGAGGTGTCAACAAGGAGGGCAGAGAGGAGACTGCCAAATGGTCTGGGTTTGATAACAGTAGTTGTCTGCCTGAGAACAAGGCCAGGGGAAGGGAAAATGGACAGAAGCTAAATTGGTGTTGATGGTGATATTATGAGTACTTTTTATCGGTTTTGTTTGCTCACAGCATAAGAAACTTGCTTTCATATAGTCATTTTTCTTTACATTCTCTAGAACCAAGATAATGGCCGTAAGTCATCCATTTCAACACCCTTCTAGTCCTTAAGGATTACCAACTCTGAATAGCAGAAAGATCATCCTTGGTCGCACATCCCAATAAAATGCTAATTACTCATTCAGTGTTTCATATCAAATCACCATGTTGTATAAGTACTGCACGCTAACCGATTGTGCCACTGGAGCTTCCAAATCACTGTGTTGAATTAGAATTTTTTAAATCCAGATTTAAAAATCATTGATTATCCTGTTAAAAATTCCTGCAACTGACGAGTTCCTAAAGGAGAAAGTTCCAGCTGGATCAAATCAGAGCTCGTCAGCAATTTAAAAAAAAATCCCTAATCCAGATCATCCTGGTGTTTTGCAATGCCACAGGGAAAGATAACCTCTTGTTCTCATCTTGACTGATGGTTGTACCCACATTTCTAATTTTAGCCAGGGGACAAAATAACTAATACTTGGAAGTGGAATCTGGGTATGTCAAGTTTGAAGAAGACAGTTGGGAATGGCAATGACTAAGAAACCAAATTACTTAATTTTTTAAATGAATTTTGTATTGTCTTTGTTTCTGCATTGGCTTTCTTTCGTCCCCACTTCAATTTTCCATGGCCACTACAAGATGAGTTACCCAACCCCTTTTTTTGAGTTAGTTACCCTTTATCAATTTCATCTTGTATAGTCATAAGCTCACAATTTAATTAACTAACTCATGCCCAAAGATTGCATATCTCTTCTCATTCAACAACCAAGATTAGTGCTGTCTAACGTGTACAGCATTCTTACGTTAGTTAATCCAACTGTCTGTTCTGGATTGTACTGTTGTATTGTAAACATGTATTTGACCTTTGAAGTGAGTCCTTCAAACCCAACTGCAATCAATATAAGTATTTTGATGACTTCCTTTTTCACAAAGAGTTTTGTTTGGGGGGTTTACCGTGTTGAAGAGGCATTGTAAACTGTCTTCATGGCTTCACTTTGGCACTCTACATCTTCATTAACTCTTTTGTTATGAATACATACAAAACAATAAGATCCACAGAAAATGTTATAATTTTTCTTAAATTATAGCAATGGTAAAATTTTCATGTCATTTTGAAGGTGAGCCAACTGGTGATAGGTTTGTTGTGCTGTTACTCTAAGGTAATGGAAGCTTTGCTTCCCTCTAAGGCAATGGAAGCTTGAACTCTAAGTAAATCTTATATGAATCTCAACTAACAGGACTCAGAACGTGGTGATCAGTTAGTCACCCCAAAAGTCAGATGTCAAATCGATGACAAGCACATCATAGTAAAGATGAATGCTTTGTTTCCATTCAGTGGGGCTGCTCAGATATCCACGAATGGTTGAGACCCTTCTATTTTTGCAGGCTCCAAATCTAATTACCATTATCATTTTAAAAATGCAAAGCAGGCTTACCAAATGGTAGCACATTTTCAATGTTTATATTTAATGAAATTAAACCTTAACACACACACACAGTACATATGATTACATTGATACAGCTTCATTTGGAATGTTCAAAAAACCTAACCTTCAGTCTCTTCCAAATATGAGACAATGGCCTCCCAGCCCAGGTCCCTGGCAGAGGGCCTCATTTTTAAAATTCTAAAAACCTCCCTGACAAAGTAAACTGTACAGATCATGACTTCGGAAGACGTGGCTCAGGAGATGGCGTCCCCTTCTCTTCACTCTCAGCCTAAACCACCTGAGCATTTTGGAAATGTCTGAATCATCAACTACAATGTTGCAAACGCTAGCAAACAAATGTGGTGGAGATTGATAAATTTACCACCTTGGCCACAGACAAGGCCTTTTAGTCTCACCTGAAGGCAGTAGGGAGAGAGTGGAAAGAAGGGTAAGGGAGCCAACTGAAAATGTATTGACTGCCTTTGCCTTTTTAAACAACTTGAATTCTTCTGGCCACTTCATTTCTTGATGCCACATAGACACACAGAACGGTACTGATTCCATAACAAATGATGCAGAGAAGCAAGCACACGTGTTTCCAGGCTCTTCCCTGGGAAGACGGATCACATTCCAGAAAGATAACAAGGTCTATGAGGCTTCAGCTTGTTTGAAACATACATAAGGTATTAGACATTGTAAGTGTTAAATTAGAGCTTTTAAAAGCTTAAAGAATGATTCCTACTCTTTAAAATGCCTGTTTGAGAAAATAGCATCATTAAGAGATGTGCAGATGTGCAATTCTAATAATAATTACACTTTCTAAACAAATGGTTCATTTAAGTCCTTCCTACATAATGTAGTACCAATACAGTGCTGGGCCCTGTCAACTGCCTTTCTAATGGATCGCAATTGATGGTTGAAAAAGTCAAACTCTTCTTAGACCAAAGCACATTCACTTCCATTGTTCTCTTGCATGCCCCCCCACTACACACACACACTATCCCTTTACTTTAAAAGCACATCCTTTACCAGACAAATTTCTGAGCATCTTGAATGGTCATTTCATCCATGACGGGGCTTTGTCCACCTGGTGGCTTCTTGCTTGCATCTGGAGTAGGTCTGTAAGGTCCATAGCCGTGACGCGGTAAGGCGTGTGGCTTGACTGGGGTGAAGGGGTAGTCAAAGGACGGAGAAAAGACCTTTTAAAGGGAAGGTCCTTCTAAATACCGATGTCACAAATCTAAGCAGAACAATCAATATTGCTCATAACCAAAGGTCTGCTTTTTCTGGTCTCTTCAGCATCTATCCAGAACTTTGAAGTAAGGAATCCCTGCCTACCATCAAGTGTTTCTGTGAAGAATGGGAGCAGAGGGCGAAGGTAAGGCTAGAGAGCGCATTGTCCTTTCCTAGTGGACTTTACAGTGAACTCCCAGGTTTTCCTCAAGCAGGTCCCTTTTCTGTACAGGACCCGTTGCCATGGAGTTGACTTTTACCTCACAGTGTCCCAGGCGTGTCATAGAAGACTGTCTCCACAGGGTTTTCAAAAGCTTCTATCTAATAACTTCTGAAGATGGTCAAGCCTGTCTCCCGAGCCACCTCCAGGTGGCCTCGAACCTCCAGCTTGCAGTTCGTAGCTGAATGCTTACCTAACCATTTGCATCTCCTTCTCCTTAGTAAAGGCCAGTGTGTGAAACTTATCTCTGCTGCTGGACTCTTAGCCTGTCCAGGGTGAGGTCATCCCGCAGGCAAAGCCCTTCACTTGGGCTTTGCTGCCTCATGAACAGGTCTCCTATGAAAGACTGGGTTGGGAGTATGCGGCATGGCAAAATAGTCACTGAATTTTGTACTTCATGGGTTGTGCTGGTTTGGAATGATAGTTCCTGGAGGTTTGAGTATAAAACTGGTAGCAACGGCCTTTCTTAAATATAGGATAGCCGATTCGGGGAAAATAATTTTTTAAATTGTATTTCCCACAACAGAAGAGCAGCAGAGCGGTGGCATTGGGACAGGTGGTATAATTAGCATACCTGAGAGTGTGGGTTCTGGTACATCTTGTCAGCCAACGGATTAGTTACAAACCCTTCCTTTTGTTTAGTATGAGCGTGATTAGCAATATTAAAGATACTAATGTAATTGGACAATCAGAGGCCTTTCTTTTAGAACTCATTTATAAGATTCCTACAAGGAACATCTCAACCACTTTTTAATTAAAATATAGGGACCCTAGTTTCTTAGGTTCAGAGTCAATTTTGAGATGGCAAAATGAGTGCTCACACTATATTTATGCAATGAGCATAAATATATAAAGTTCCTTGACAGAAAGCTGCCTTCCTGAATATTAAACAATAATTTCAAACCATATGTTCACAGAATACTGAAGACCTGGAAAATTATAAACACAATAAGTTTTTAAAAGCAAGACAGAAGGTCTAATAGGAAAGTGATCTCTCCAGGGTTTTTACAAGTTATGGCTATATTAGATAGAAGCAGAGGCAATGAAAAATGCCTAAAATGATTTACATCAAAATATTAATATATCCAGATCATATAGAGAGCCAATTTTAGTTTTTTCTCACTATATTTGCCAACTAATCTTTTAAAGATATGGACTACTTTTATCATAAAAAATGATAAATATGATTCAAAGCAAAACCAACAAAAACAATGAGTTCCTCTCTGGGAGTTTGTAGTAATTGTTAATCCAAGCTATAGCTGCTAGTCAGTTTGGAGTTCTTGATTACCAAATCAATTCCCTTACACACATACAAAGATTCTGGATGGACATTTATGAATTATTAACAATCATAAGAAAATTATACACCTTTTTTTTCCTATCAGCTAGAGGTACTCAAAATATTGATAGAACTCAAATTATTGCTGCAAAAATAGAGATCAATATCTTTTTCTATAATGCTATGAGATCATTAGTGTCTTGGTTGGAACAGAATTCTAGGGTTGGTGGGGTGGGATGTGGCTTAGCAATCCTGCATGATATATAATGTAATCTAGTATAATCAAATCAGTTGTGAGCAGCTAAGCAGTTGTGGAAAGAATGGGGTGTAGTACTACCCCTGACTGAAGTCTTATAGCCCTAATGCAAAGGAAAGAAAGTCTCTTCAGAGGTATGGCCTAAATCTTATATATGTGAACACTGTGGGTGGGTTGGGGGGGTTGGGGGTGTCACCTCTTTTGCTCCTTGCTGGGTCGGAAACCTGCAGCTGACTCATCAACCTCTGGTTCTTTGGGCTTAAGTCAATGTCTTGCCATATTGCCTGCCAACCCTGGGAGTCTTCAGTGCTCTGCCATCTGACCTGTCGCCTGGATTCATTTATCTTTGCAGTCACCAGCCTGTTGCCTTCTCGCCAATCTCAGGTTCATCACTCTCCACAGTCACATGCGTTAGGACAAGTCTTGAGCCTAACATCTGACTCACGGACTTGATACATGCCCAGATTTGAACTTGACTCCTTCTACGACTCTGTGATCCATTCTTTTGATAGAAATTTTTTTTCACTGTACACATATACAAGAATCACTGATTTGATTCTCTGTGGCATTCAGAGATAATGTCCATGACAATCACAGAGAATGAAGAGTAATCTTAATTCTTTTCGTTCAATAAACACTATTGAGCACCTATGTGTGCTGGACTAAATGTGAGAGACTAAGACAAGAGCATTTACAAAAAAAAATAAGAATCTCTCAGTGGTGAAGAAGCCCTCCTCTCTGAAAGACATCAGAAGAAGAAATATGACATCCAACTTAGGATGAAAAGGACAGGGAGGACTTTCCACAGGAGGTGGTACAAGTAATCTAGTTAGCCTGGCATTGTCTCTACCTCAGGGCACCCCGATGTGCATCCGAGTGGAACTGTGCTCTGTTGGGTTTCCAAAAGCTGTGGAGGGGGAGGTAGACCACCTGGCATTTCGTTGATGTTGGATCTAGGAGGGCTTGAAGCTGCAACCTTTCAGCTCCTAGCTGCGTCCATTAATACTTTAATACTTTGCCCTCCTCAAGAGAAGGAGGGGCTCAAACTGGAAGAACAGGAATTATCCAGGAGGCATGGAATGAGGGAAGAGCTTGCAGGCAGAGAGGACAACACGAGTAAATTCAAGGAGGCAAGAAATGGTGTCTGGCTGCCTCGTGGAGTGTTTAGAAACAAGACTGGAGAGGGAGTAGGTGCTGGAATCACAGAGGTTTGGATAGCATGCCTATTCATGAGTTCATTTTTTTAAAAAACATCCAACCAACCAAGTCACATGGAGCTAGAAATTTCAGATATTTGAATATGTTCAACATGGTGGAAATGAAGGCAACTGCATCCGTTATGAAGGATATACCCCCCCAAAAAAAATCTGGGGAAAAGCTCTGCTGTGCAAAGATTTCATAGTATGCACTTTTCCCAGTAGGTGAGCATCTAGCAACTCACTCGGAGTTAGTGCAGCCAGTGGCGTCACCTGGGAAGGTTTTCTCTGGTCACAGTGGATTTTTTCATAAAAGCAGTTTCGCTCAAACCTTGTTTTTTTGTGGTAGCCAACTTAAGAGAACAGTGGGTGGCTATGAAATTTTGTTTCCTGCTCAGGAAAAATGCAGCAGAAACTGTTGTGATGTTGAACACAGCTTACAAGGATAGTGCTATGGGAAAAACTCAAGTCTAGGAGTGGTTTTCTCATTTCCAAAAAGATGAAATGTTGATTGATGACAAACCTCATTCTGGACATCTGTCAGCGCCCCAAACGAACAAAAATGTCAACTCTGTAGTGCATTTGGAGCTGTTCCACCATGTCAGACTTAGTGAAGCTTTTAATTGAGAGGTTCTGAAAAGATTGTGCAGTAATAAAAGGCTGCACAAACTTGTGTCAGATGGAGGATTGATTGAGCCACCACGACAATGCTCTGGCTCACACAGCCATCTCAGTGCACCAGCTGTGGGTGAAAAACAGCATTTCTCTCGTCCCCACGCACCTTACTCACCTGACCTCACTCCCTGTGACTTCTTTTTGAAGAGGGACATAAAAACACAGCAAGTTAGCGACATAGAAGAGGTGAAGAAAAAAATGAGGGACGTGCTGCCAGCCATTCCAACAGGTAAGTTTGAACAATGTTTTCAAGAAGGGAATAGCATATTTGAGGAATGTAGTAAGTGTCATGGAGAGTACTTTGAAGGTGATAAGGGTATTTTGCATATATAAAAATGTAAATACATAGTTTTGGTGAAAAAAAAATCCAGTTTTTGGGGGAGTACCCACTTGTAAACACCATTTGGTATCTAATTTGTGAAGGAGAACAGGGAAAGTTGCCATTCCCTGATTTACTGAAGATCTACTATGTCCCAGGCACTATTCTAGTAAATACAAGATAAAATTTAAAAATATATAAATACCATATCTTGGGACCATAGGATGCACCTGACCATAAGACACATCCAGTTTCTAGAGCAGGAAAACAAGAAAAAATACTCTGAACCAAATAGTACCTGTATACTAAAATGTTCTGGGGTGCCACACCTTTGGACCATAAGATGCACCCTCTTCCCCCCCCCCCCCACTTTTGGGGGAAAAGGTACACCTTATGATCCGAAAAGTAATTTACATTATAAACACAAATGTAGTGGGAACTAGCCCAATGACCATTTCTCTCTTCCCACAAAGCTCTTTTTGCCATTGATTGGACTCCAAAGCTTAAAAATTTCAGTAAATGGAAACAACTATATAATGATCAAAGAAATAATAAAGTGTTGTCTAGTAGAGATAGGCTGAATATAAACTCTTGATGTTTTGATATTACACCTTGATCCTAACTATTTCAACTTAACCAACCTTTCCCATTAAAACATTCACTTAGTGTAAAAGCTAAACAATGGAATTAACTTTAACTTCTCTCTTTCCTGTTTTTAAATTAACCATTAGATAATCAATGAACCACCATTAACTTGCCCAGAACAGTGGGCAAGGGAGTAGAAGTGCCCCAGTGAGTTTCCAAGGGAGCATAAAATCTCCACTTGCTTCTAAGAACCGTTTGGTGGTTTCAAGCTGCTGACCTTACAGTTAGCAGCCCAACTGTTCACCCATTATACCCCAGGCACCATAAAAATAGCCGTGTGGAACCCTAAAGTGGAAGGTGATCAGTTTTAGCGTGGTAACAGGCTTAAAACAAGTCATTTTAGAAGGAGCAGGCGGTAATTAACTAACATGGAGAAAATGGAGGCAGGAAGGAGTGGTGCATGTTCTTAGAACCTGACCTCCCTGTGCTGAACCTCCTTGATTCAGCAGCCAGAGAGCTGTGACAGTGCCGATGATGAATGACAAAGAGCACTGGTAGCTGAGAAGCAACAGCTGCTGTAGTGGCAGTGGAACCAAGAACCTAGAGTGGTGGACTTCCCAGGCCATGAAGTGAGCAAGCTGAGAAAGGGCAGGAAGCTGGCTGGCTGAGCAGGTGGTCTCAAGGCACCTCATCAGGGAGCTACAGGTGCTGACCCAGAGAGCCGGAACCGAGTGCCTTAAGGTGGAAGCTTCTTGGTGGAGCAGGCACTAAATTTGCAGAGCCACACTTGCCCAAGCAGGGAAGAGGGGAAGAGGTCACTGAGCCAAGAGGTAAGAGTGAAACCATTTGCCCAAGTGGTCCACCACAAAGCATAAAGCCCAGGAGTAATTTTGAGCATGCCTGAGAGGAGGCTGTCCTGACTAAAGACCTAAATCCTAAATGTATGCAATCCTGATTTGCAACTAGTTACTTCCCCAAGAATTCCAATAGTTGTGAGTATGATCTGTGAGTTCTACATTGCCACTACAGCAAATTCTCAAACCCAGCAGATTATTAGGGTGCTGAGGGAGAGGCTGTGGTGTCCAATGGTAATGAAGGATGGAGCGTGAAGGCATGTCTAGTTGACGATGGAGTCCCGTGGATTTCCCTTCACGAGAAGGGGCTTTGGGCTATTGCTGATGGTGACAGTCCATCTCCCCACTTTCAAAGTTAGAGGAGGTCCGCTGTCATCCCCATGCCATTTTTGCAGATACATACATATATATTCAATGAGGTGTCCTATGTATTGCTTATATTTGGAGAGGATTCTGCACATGTATATGTACCTTTATATGTATTAAGAGCCATAGTACCTTTTGCCCCTTGTTCAAATCTCAACTTTTAACCTTCAGTTCATATACCGTGCTTCTTTAAGTCCATTACCATTTTCTCATTGTCATTCCAAACTCAATGGTCAAATAAGGACTGCCCACTGAAGTGGTTAGTGCATTGATCCCAGATTCAGAAGACAACATTCCGACCTAGTGCCCTCCCTGCCGCTGACTAGCTGAGACTGAAGAAGGTGGAGAGAATCTTTCTCTCATCTGTGTGGCCTTTGCCAGACACAAGTTTCACTGCTGGGCTTATATGGTGCCCTGGAGCTTATTTGTTTACAGGTCTGGTCCTTTGCTACAGACACCCTGAAGGATGGAACAACATTGCCCCATATAGTGTTCAAGGCTGCAAATCTTTATAGAAGCAGATCGCCACACCTTTCTCCTGCTGGGTTCCAGCTGCAGATTGTAGGTTAGCAACCAGGTGCTTGATTGCTGCACCGTCAAGGGTGGGCCTGGTCTCATTTAGGAACGCACAGGGCCATCCAGGATGGATTCTGCAGTCTGACTTTCTTGATATAAGTCCAATTGCTTCCACCTATCCGATCCCTGACACTGGGCCAGCTGTTTCCATTTCTGTGCCTCAGTATCCTTACCTGTAAAAAGGAGAGAGCATGCCTACCTCCTAGTGTTATGAAGATGAACTGAGTTTCTATTTGTAGGGTTTAAAGATGAGTGATTGGGATATAGTTAACCTTTTTTGTTAGATGTGTATATTTTTAAAGTGGTTTCTAGTTTCAAGACCTAAATGTTGCACATCTTTTATATGTCTCTGTTGACCACTTGGATAGTCACAGGAGAGCCCTCAGACTCAGCTTTCTCTGAATCTCACCCATGCCTACTTAAAAAAATCCTACAACTTTACGACTGGAGTTAAATGAGATAATGAACATTTAAATATAAGCATGTAAGATAATTGTGTGGTTGTGGATCTGGAAGGGTGGTATGAAATTGCCAAAACCGATGGCTAGAATTAAGCTAGTTTCAACACCTTTTTGGACAAAGGTATCGCGCTACTGTTTATTAGACCGTTATTTCATTTGTTAAACTATTGCTCGGCATGGCTGTAAAGCTGAAAGATGGCAGGTTGTGGCCCTGACCCATGAAATCTCAGAAAACAACCTCGTAATTAGACATGGGTTGCAATGTGTGTTTGTTTAATATTAACCAACCTGTGAAGCTGTGCGGGGTCATGGTACATATTTACTCCTGAACCGTGTTTGAACATGCAAATGGACTGGCTGGGGGGAGGGGAGTGTTTGAACACGCAAATGGACTGGCTGGGGGGAGGGGAGGTTGCTCTGTCTATTGTTCTTTCCAGTGAGACTGAGAAAACATGAAGACCTACAGATAAACGAAGGCACGTTTTCCAAATGCCAAAGCAAATGCCGACATTGTCCTTACCAGGCATTTTAATCCTACTTTCCAATTGGTCAGCCACTTGGTTTGGTCTCATCACAGTCAGGTGATTTGAACATGTCCCTTTTAAATCAACATTAACCAAAGCTTGAGTAAACTGACTTCCTGAATGGATAATTTACTGTCTTTGAGGAAATTTCTTCACCAAATGCCCACCCACTGCCTTCGAGGTGATTTCAACTCACAAGGACTCTATGTAGGGTCTGCAAGGCATTCAAGAAGTACAGGAGCAGACGCCACATCTCTCTCAAAGAAGAGGTGGTGTGTTTGAATAACTGATGCTTACCCTGCAGCTGGACCAGAGCACCTCCATTGATGGAAGCCTTCCATCCGGACATCTCCAGAATGCCAGGGAGTCTTGCAAACATACACGTCTGCTATCTTGGATGACTTTGAGGCCACTCTGGAGAAGATTGCTTAAGAGTTTGAGTGGAGTTGAAAAGCAGTAGTGTGTCAACTATTTTGTCTGGGTCTGGCTTGATCCTGTTTTTCAAAGGTAGAGATGAGGGAATTAACCCACAGGCACTTTTGGACAGAAAGCTTTGTAGACGGTTTAAAATGAAAATCTTTCAAAACAATGTTCTGCCCTTATGAAGCATTCTTGTGATATGTAACACACATTTCAGTTTTGCTTTGTCTTAAAAGTCATTAAATGGGAACAAATACAATGCTGAGAGTGGACGATGTCCATTCTAATTTTACTGGGACAGCTGTTACATAAACAACATTCTATCTACCTTCATGTCCTTTAGGAAGGAACCAACAGGAGCAGTGATTACAAAGTTTGAAAAGGAAAAAATGAGGCTGTGGAGTTTGTGTATGTGTTTGTGTGTGTGTTTGTATTTGGTGCCATAATTGGTTGTGCATAAGGTCCCTAACCTCAAAGCCAGTAGCTTAAACTCACCAGGAGAAGATGGGACTTTTTGCTCAGATAAAAATTTTCAGTCTTGGGGCTGAGCCCCGGTGGCATAGTGGTTGTGTGCAGGACTGAGGCCCAAGGGTTGGCAGTTCAAATACAGCAGCAGCTCTCCAGGAGGAAGGCTGGGCTTCCTACTCCTACCAGGGCAGTGATGCTCTGCCCGCGCCCCCCCCCCCCAAAAAAAAATTCAGTCTCAAAAACTATACATAGAGGCAATTCTACCATATCCTATAGGGTCCCCATGAGTCAGATTTGAGTCTCAGGTGACCAGACATCCCGCTTTTTAGCAATTTAACAATGTCTCGTGGCATTTTAAAATTAAAATAAATATATTACAATACTATTTTTGTGTTCTATGAACATTTTTGTTGCTCCATATAGACCAAATTTTTAATCAAGAGCCTTCCCCCACCCCCGGTCAATGGTATCATGATTAAAATCTGGTCACTCACTTGAGTCAATGGCAGTGGATGTTTTAGTGAGAAGGACTTTTGTGGGAAGGCTGGGAGACATAGGGATAACTGGGGCTTGGGATCAGGCCTTACTGGGTTTGGGTTAATGACAGAGGAGGTGGAGAGAGGACCCTATACAAACAAAGCAGATTGGGTTGGAAATCTGTACTTTACAGTATCATTTTCAAGTTCCTGATTAAACACACCTGTCTTGGAATCACAAGTGAGCAAGCTTGAGAAATAACTACTCATCTAGGTCTACTCGATAAATTAAAAGTTCCCAGAAAGTTTTCCGTATCCACTCTCTAAATTGATCCTTGTTCCCGGAATCACACTGGGAGCCAGTAGACAGGGTCTAATGAGGACTCTAATCCTTTGGCTCAGAAAGGCATTGGGCATTTTGATGGACGAAACCACAAACTGAACATGTCCCCTAGTGCTTATGTGCTGCTCCTCACCTGTCCACTTGATCTGCTGCGGCCTCCAGCAGTTCATGTATCAGCCGGGTCACCTACGCTGCAAAATGTCAGTCAAGCTTCCAGACTAAGACAGACTAGAAAGAAGGATAGGGTGGCCAACTTTAGGGGGGGGGAAGAAAACAACCGCATCATCCACAGAAAATGTTATGAATGGTAGCAGATGTGTCTGAAGATGAGCCTCTCAAATTGGTAAATGTAGCCACGGTTGTGAGGCTGGTCTAGGACCAGGCAGTGTTTCATTCTGTGGTAGAGAGGGCGACCAAGTTAGAACCAATCCGACCACACCTAATCACCTATAGGACATGGTAGAATTGCCCTGTGTGTTTCTGAGACTGGAACTCTTTTTAAGTTTTTTTAAACTAATTTCCCTAAAGCATTTTTTGTTGAATCATTTTAAACAGACATATTATAGAGTAATGTGTACTTACTTGTCCTGAAGCTCTGTTACTTCAAACACCAGTCACAAAATTATGTTTATTATGAAATAACAAAATATTCAAGAGTCTGACTCTGCACTCTTTATAAAAGCCTAATTAAAATAGATTTGAAATTTAAAAAACAAGTGACTTGAAGGGGACACACTAGAAGAGAGCATGCGTGCCACAGAAACTTCTAGGATGAGCACAGCAGAATTCCTGACTTTTATGGTGCACTCAGTCACAAATCACTCAACACTTGAAGTGTAAATCCACAAACGAATTCCCCACTGCAGCCAATTGTGCATGCAGGATATGGGAGCTGAGTGCCTACTCTTACTCTGCCCAAGAGCAGCCGCTGGACTGTGACACCCCCATCACCATCCAGCTTGAGTTAGTAGTCTTGGTGTCCAATATAAATAATAGGATCCTTCTCTTAAAATCTCTTTAGAAGAGAGAAACTTGTTTTGTTTTGTTTTCTGCTGGACACATTTTAAAGTTCTTAAATAACCACAGGTGTGTCATTTTGACAAATTCTATAAACAGCAGCTTTAGAGCTGCATATGAATATAATTTAGCAATGAGGCTGTCACTCTGCTGGTGGTTTTGAACTGCTGTCATTAAATTTAGTAGCCCAATGCCAAATCATTACACCAACAGGCCTCCATCCTTTCATGACCTCCTTTTCTCTCCCTTTCTCATGGTCAGCCTGAGTTTTCTCCCTTTTTCCCTTTTCTTCAACTGGGCTCACTGGGAATTTGCAGATATGATGCTAAATTCATGCAATTTCAGAAAAGATATATGAAGGGGTACCCCCCAAAAAAGTTGCTCATTTTTTTTATGTGAGGGGGATAGTGCATTTGGAGTTTGTTCCAGCAGGTCAGACTGTTGATCAAGCTTTCTATTTAGAGTTTCTGAAAAAATTGTTCAATAGTGGGTGCCAATAAAAGCCTAATCTGTGACACATGGTGCACTGGTTTTGCCACCACGACAATGGACCTACTCACGCAGCCACCTCAGGGTGCCAGCTTTGAGCAAAAAAACCAGCATACCTCTTTCGCCCTGTGCACCTTACTCACCTGACCTCACACCATGTGACTTTGTTCCCTCGAATGAAGATGGCCAAGAAAGGAGAGTGATTTGGTGAGATTGAAGAGGTGAAGGAAAAAACGAGAGAGGCTATCAGCCATCCAAACAGATGCATTTGAATTTTTTCCCCCAAGAATGGAATAACAGATTCGACGAATGTATTAAGTGCAATGGAGAGTACTTTGAAGGTGATTAGGTGTCTTGGTTTTTAATTCTGAATACATAGAGTTTTACTGTTCCATAGATATTGGCAATGCCAGTTTATTACTATTAAGTAGATCAATTGAATATAACATACTAATAAAGTAATCTACAATTATCTTACCATTGAAAAATATTTCCCTGTGTCTATACAGGGAACATGGGCACACAGTATTAAATTGGGTCTCTTTCCAACAGCTAAACAGCATTCAGAGAAATGCAAGTAAAGATAACAGCTGATAGATTTTGTGAAGAAGTGCTTTTGACTTTGACTTTGCAAGAACAGGACTTGCTTGTTCCTTTGGCATTGTGGTAGGAAGAGTATCTGAGGGTAGTGTTCACATACACCCTCCTAGGATCTGTTTATAATGGAAGAAACGAGCTGTTAGGCTCCCAGCTGGCCAGGCTGTTCTCCGCTCATTTTCTGGCAACGTTTGGAGCACTTCCAGGGCAGTGTCATGCTCACACGGCAGCTTAGAGACTCTGCAAAACTGATGGCGGTCCTGTTAGAGAGCCATGCTTCCACACGTTCCACATCATTTGCCCAATTGCATTTAAATGCTACGCTCATGCTGATGGTGATCCTAGCAAGCGACTCAATTCTGTGAAGAAGTCCACTTTGCAGAACAGGAAAGCAATTGTTCCTTAGGCAAGATTTCTTGAGGATCTTTTGATGAATCATTTTAATAGAGGTTTCCAACCTCAAATGTTTCATTCTTTAGCTTAGCTAATGTGGCACCATTCATTTGACTTCAGCACCAGCAAGGATCCTCACCTCTCTAACACCCAGCTTCCATGATTATGAGCCATGGCCAGTCTTCTTCCAAATAAATCACCATTATTCCCCTGCCCATTCTTTTCAAGTCCAACCTACAACATCGATTCACTATACACCTGTGTGCGCCCCTAACAGAAAATTACCTTCAAAAAACATTGTCATGTGGCACGATTTTAAAAAATCAAAACAACACCTACTATTTACAGGTTCTTTCCTGCAATCAGGGAGGGTGTTGAGCAAGCAGACCAGTACACATTTTGAAACCTCAAGGGAAGGGTATTTCAGGTCGGCCAGGTCCTTTCAGGAAGAAGTGTCAGGTGAATCATGAGTTTTTTTGTTTTTTTTTAAGGCATCACTGCCCTCATGGTGGGAGTAGGAGGCCCAGCCTTTGCGTGAATCATGAGTTTTAAGGGGAAAGCTATTTGGGCAAAATATAGACTGGGGGATTCTTCTGATAAAGGCATGACAACCAGGTGCGATTCACCCTTTACAAAGCAGACGTTTGAGGAGGGCTTGGCCACCTCCCCAAGCACTCTTTGGTTCTGTTATTCATCGGGTCGGTTGTATAAGTAGGAGCTGATGGAACCTAACGACACAAGACATACATAAGGGAAGCAGTCCTGGGGCACCATGGTTAGGTGCCCAACTACTAGCTCGAAAAGTTGGCAGTTCAAGCCCACGCAGAGACACCTCAGAAGCCATGCGGGGCAATCTGCCTTCAAGAGGTCAGTAGTGACAACCTGTGGTGCTGTTCCGCTCTGCACACGTGGAATCCGTGGAAGGAGCTGGAACCTCCCAGACCCTCCGCTGGAGAATGGCTCCAGCGTTCTGCCGTGTTCCAAGATTTACAGTCGGGGAAACCCACGATTCGTCCAACAGGGTCACGATGAGTCAGGATGAACTTGATGGCAGAGAGGTTGCTCCTTCTTTTTAGAATTTCATCCATCACTCGATTATCTCTTATCAAAAATAAAATCTGCGCCAAGTCTCACAAGTATTGCTGTGAGACTTAAGAAAGGAGGAATCTTTGTCTTAACATACCAGGGAGTACTCCCCCACAAACAGTGTTTTTTTTTTACCCCAAGCTATGTATTTAATTAAAAAATTATTTATTTATTTTTACAAAACAACCTTATCGCCTTCAAAGTACTCTCTATTGCACTTAATACATTTGTCAAATCTGCAATTCCAGTCTTGGAAACAGTTTTCAAACTCATCTGCTTGACTAGCTGACGGCACCTCCCCCCTTTTTTTCCCTTCATCTGTTCTATGCTCTGAAATCTGTCTTTTCATGACCCTCTTCATTATTGGAAACACAAAGAAGTTGCATGAAGCAAGGTCAGGTAAGTAAGGTGTGTGGAGCAAAAGAGATTGATCTTTTTGCCCCAAACTAGAGCACTGAGAGTACTGAGTGAGCAGGTACATTGTTCTGGGGGCAAAACTAGTCCCCCACTTGCCAAAAATCAGGCCCCCTTTTTTTAACCACACACTGATGTGCATTATTTTCAGAACCTCTAAATAGAAAGTTTGATTAATAGTCTGACCTAGTGGAACAAACTCCAGATGCTCTACAGAATCGCCATTTTCATCCATTCAAGAAGTTGACAGATGTCCAAGATGAGGTTTGTCTCTATCGACATTTCGCCTTTTTTGAAATGAGAAAACCACTCATACCTTTTTAAGCTGTGTTCGACATCACAACAGGTTCTGTGTCATTTTTTCCAAGCAAGAAACAAGATTTCACAGCCACATGCTGTTCCCTTAAATTCACCATCACAAAAAAACAAGGTTCAAGAGAAGCTGCTTTTACAAAAAACTACACTGCGACCAGAGAGAACCTTCCCAGGTGATACCACTGGGTGCCCTAGCTCAGAGCGAGTTGCTCAATACTTGTCAAGTGTGGGAAAAAAATGTCATGCTAGGAAAGCTCTGCTCAGCCCAGCACAATTCTGGTTTTTGGTGGGTAGCTCCTCTTACTTATGTCCACTTTCAGTGGGTATGCAACCTGAGTCTCATTTCACAGCTGAAAGAAGGAAAGCCATTTCCCTTTCCTATGACAGTCGTAAGGTTGTAAGAGCCTCAAACTCTCTGCCACCAAGTCAGTTCTGATTTGCCTAGGGTGGGTTTCTGAGAGTCTTAACTCTTTATGGGAGTAGAAAGCTTCATTCTTCTCCCACTATCGGTCTCACAGGTACCTCAATAATCAAGCTCTTATTCTGCAACCTTCATTCTAGACCCAATCTTGTTCATTTGAGTAAAGTGTGATATTTCATTTTTGCAAGTTTTTGTCTAAAATGATCATATTGAAAGGTTAGTAGCTAAAGTTCACCCAGAGGAATCTAAAACAAAAAGGGTGGGGATGAGGGGCAAACTGGAAATTGTGAAATAAAAGTATAAGTTTTACATTATGAAAACTGAGAACTCTCTTACTCATGACAGGCTTATTATAAATATTGGAAATTAATATAGTATATACATATTTTATGCATGTGTGCATGCCCATATATCTCTCTCAAACTAAAACCAAACTTAGTGCCAGTTGCCAGTTATGACTCATAAGACAGAGTTGAGTTGTTCCTTTGGGTTTCCAAGACTGTCAATCTTTACGGGAGCATACAGTTTCATCTTGTTCCTACATGACAGCTGACAGGTTTGAACTGTCAGCCTCTGGTTAGTAGTCCAACAGGGCTACTTAATCCTTGAAGCATAACTAATTTTTAGAAGTGGCTTGTCTGGCTTCGCCTAACTATGCATGTGATCAAGTTCATTGACACATTTGGAATGTACTCTTTCAGAAAGCCAATAGATTAATAAACATGCCCCCTCCCCAAACAACAACAATAACAACTACAGAGGTCATGTACTCAAGGCTCACTGTGATGGTCTCTTAGCAACATTTCCATTTTCTTATTCTTCATCATGTTTGACCATCGACTGCTCACTTTTTCCCCAGCAATGAAGTTTTCAAGTTTCAAATTTCTAAAAACTTCTTTGTAATAAATTACCAGGATCATTCGGTGTCCCTTGGGAAAATCTATGAAGATTATCCTTTGGACTCCTCCTAATCATTCTCCATAAGATCATGATCATAATATCTTGCGACAAATGGGCCCGGCAGATCTCCTGGGAAGCCACTGTTCTGATCGGCTATGCTTCTTGAAGGGACTCTAATGAGCCCAAGATAAGTATGCTCCTGAGAGAACTTGTCTGCAGCTGTCCTATGAGTGCAGATACATGTTTGAGCAATGTTTTGTTTAGAGTAAACCCATGCATGATGGTGTACTGGCTTACTCAGTTGCTAACTGCAAAGTCAGTAGGTCAAAACCACCTACTGCCCTGAAGGGGGGAAAAAGATGAGACTTTCTACTCCTGAAAAGAGTTACAGTCCCTGAATCCTACGCGGGCAGTTCTACCCCACCTTCTGGGGTCACCGTGAGTTGGAACTGACTCAACAGCAATGAGTTCAGAGTTTGGCTTATGTGTGATCTGGAATCCTAGTAGCAATTTTTGACACCCTCATATTCTAACATTATCATCAGTCACTTAAAATTCTTGTTATGAAGCCCTGTTAAATTGTAGTACTTTTGGCATCCTGAAAATCATAAAGGAGCACTAATCCATTTGATAATGGGATGCGGTCCAACTTTATAGACATCTATTAAAGCTGTGTGAACAGTTTGTTACTGGTGTCCTGACATGTCTACTTCCAGAAGATCAGAAACCTCAGGGAGCACAATTCTGTTCAGAAGCACAGAAGGTCACCAGCAATTGAAATCAACATGGTGGCAATGGATTCTGGTCAGTGGTCATAACCATGATTTCCATCGAGGCTTAGCACTTTAACAAACAGATGCTATCACAAGCAGCATCCTCTCCTCAAGGCTGGCTTCAATGGTTGTATTCATTTTATAAGTAAGGCAACTGATGGCCAGAAGGATTGAGTCCTTGATCTAAAGAGGCCCCGCAGGTCAGCGAGTGGCTGGGTCAAGATCCAGCTCTCCATGTCTGAGTTCAGAGCCCATCTCCATGTGCCTGAGAACTCTCCCTCACCCGGCTATGTTATCTGCCATCATAAAAATAAAAAAGGAGATTCCCCATCTTGAAGACACAGAGATCTGAACTGGAGCACTCAGTCAATAGGAGAGCAGGAGCAAAGAGAGAGGAATCCTCCTTGAAATGAAGGAGGCTGACAGACCTCAGAGAGAGGAGAACGGCATTCCAGGTTCGAGAACGGAATCATCTCTTCAGCCCCCAACACACCGAAATGAGAGTCTAATTACAATGGTATATCCATCCAGAGTCTAGCTGACTGTGTTTGGTTAAGGAATCAGAATTTTGTGGATGTCAAGTACAACGAATAATGTAAAGCATACATATGATCTTTTTCTTCAAAGTGTGGATTCAGTTACATGAGTAAAACAGAAGTATAATCACTGAAAGGTAATATAGCTAAAGTTTTATACTTGTCTACATGTGTCTAGGATATAAAGCATTTCTGTCTTGCTTGATTTTTGTAAAATCTCTATTTCTCCTTTTTAAATAAGATTCTTAAGAAGCAAAGCTAACAGTTTCCCACCACTTCTTGAGGAAAAAAGGAGGCGGGGGTGCCTGCAATGTTGGCTACCACAGTCAATATATTTACATTTCCTAACATACCTTCTTAACGACTGTCATCTTTAGTCAAACAAGTCAGCAACACCATGTGTGAGAGGCAACAACATTCAGCAGGCCTTTTGCTCAGCTCTTGGACTCCTGGGAGTCGCGTTCACTCCCACGAGACCCTTGAGCTGGTATATCTGTGGAACTTTCACAGACATGAGGCACAACACACAGGACATGAGGCCCACAACAGTCTCTAAGGTGAGGTGAGGTGGCTAATGTTGACTCAAAATAAACTGTGCCACAGAGAAAGATCAAACTTCCTTAGGCCATTCTCAGAGACTCGGAAAAGCAGATTCACCTGTAAAAAGATTTGGGAATTCAGACCACTAACCAGGCATATGAATAGTCTTGTTCTTAGAGTGCATTGGAAAGTGAATTAATGTTGAGAGAGTCAGGTTAGAATTTAACTTATTATCATTTGTTCTCCCATTTGACCCATTTTTTCACTCATTCTATTTCTATTACCTTGCACTTGGATGGAAGTTTTTCTGTTTTATTTTGTTGTCATTAGTAAATTTTTTTTTGGCATGACTTTATTTGTATGAAATCCAAGCTAGGTAAATCTATACAGGTAGTAACTAGATTTACCATGGCAGGGGAGGGTGCGTTGGGGGGGGGTGGGGTAGGGGGAGTTAGGGAACTCATAACAATAGGTACAAGAATGAAGAACATGTTCTAAAATTTACCGTGCTGATGACTGCACAACTCTTTTTAATATATTTAAACTATGGATTTATGTAGCTTATGAACTGTATGTCAATAAAACTGTTCAAGGGGGGGGGGGTGAGGGCATTATGAATTGCTTTCGCTAAGACAGTCCTTTTGACCCAGCATGCAGTTGAAGTTTTAGTAATAAGGGATACCTCTGGCCACAGAAACAATACAAATCAAGACTTGGGGCAATACACTCTGTGACACTGGGTCCTGGCCAGGGCTGTAGGCAGAGGCTTTGTCTTTTTCTGGGAGTTTGTAATCTGTAGCTGAATGTCCAAAACGTGCAATTTGAAAACCTCACAGGGGTACTTCAAGAATTCTCTGACAGTAGGACATAGCTTGCTCCCTGCTTGCCACACACCCAAGAAAAGGGTGAACAGGGGCAGCTGGTAAATCTCTGAGTTAAAATTACATCAAGGCAACAAACTGAGCTGCTAACTACAAGGTCAGTGGTTTGAACTCACTGGCCTCTGTGCAGGAGAAAAATGAGGCTGTCTGCTCCGGTTATGATTGAAAGTCTGGGAATCCCAAAGGGACAGTCTGCTCTGTCAGGCAGGGTGGCTATGAGTGGGGATGGATGCAACGGCAGAATGACTGACCACTCTGAAGTTTGGCCTTGGGAGGTGGAGCAGAGCAAGCCCTCTGGTGGGGGTGGCCAAAGAAAGATGGGGCCTGGAGTGGAGTAGAGTGGCCAGTTGAGTCTAACTGCACTCAAGTATGACTGGGAAGGAAATGAGGCACTGGTCTTCGTCAGTTTTAGATCCCAGGTTCTAGGTTTTTCAGGCTGATTAATGTGCAGGTGGAGGTTGAATCCTCATTTGAATACCTGGCTTGCAGAGACCTGTGAGGCTCCTCAAGGCAGGCCAGTAGGCAGAGTTTGAAAGGTCTGCATGTTTAGTACCGATGGTGCCCACACCTAGACATTTCTGCCCTTTTGACTCATCACAACTCTTGTCTCCAATCTGCAGAGCCCTTCTCTGTCGCTTGTAGAGGGCCTCTGCCCCTGAGTTGTCCTTGGAGAGATTGGCATAGATCGAAGGGAAGTTCCTCTGCAGAGGCTCAATCCTCATTCATTTCAAGAAACCTGGGCTGCCTTATGGAATCCCTGGGGGGTGCAAACTGTTAAACACTTGACTACTGACTAAAAGATTAGGGATTGGAGATGATCCAGAGGTGCCTCGGAAGAAAGGTCTGGCAAACTACATTTAAAATTCAGCCACTGAAACATCCAATGTGGTCTTCCTGAGACACACAAGGACAATTTGGACAACTGGAGTCAACTCCAGGATAAGTGTGTGCTTGTTTTTCAAATGCCTTTACTGAAGTTTAAACCACAAAATTAATGAATGGGTATGAAAATGTAATTTATCATCTACTTCCACGTCTTATTCATACCTGGCGCTTTACCTTATTTCCCCATCCCTATTCCCTTTCTCCTTTCCAATCCTCTAATGTTGACTTCTGTTTAAAATGAAGATGTGGTTTAAACCTCATTTTGCTCTATAACACCCAAAGGCTATTTTGAAAAGAAAAGCATCCAAATGCTGTCCTCGTCATTTCCGCCTTACCAAGGGGCCTCAGCACCTCTTCAACGCTACTCAGTTCTAAGCACGTGCGTCAGTGGAGAGAAGATAAATCACTAGATAGAGTTAAGCACTGGAAGGCTGCTTAGCAATAAAAAATGACTATCCATGCGCTCATTGCCTTGAATGAAACAGGCATGATGCTGATAATAAGAGTAAGTTTTAATTGACAAAATTATAGAAATGAGAAGCAGATTAAAAGTTGCCGGGAGTGTGGAGGAGAGCGTGTGGGACTATGAAGGGGTTGCTCCTGTTGGGGGGGTCCTATGAAGGGGGTTCTGACTCACAGTGACCCCATGTGGCAGCACAGCACTGTCGTCACAAGCATGGATGTCACCCAATATGGGAGCTCATAGTGTCACTTCCCATGCCCTCCCCATGAAATTCCTCCTACACTAGACCATACAGAAACCTCGATAATAGCAATGGCTATTAGCATCTTCATCATAACATTTTAAATTCCTTAAATGCAGTATTTCCTACCTTAGATGAACAAAAACAAAGTGGTGTTGTTATATCTTTCTACAACGAATCACAGCACTATCAGTGATAGCACTATCAGTAACAACGCAGAAGCTTTTAAAAATTGTGCGACTTTTTTGCCTTGAATTACTTCTTCATCCTCACAAAAGTTATTGCGATGGGTTCACAGATGCACAATATCGTCGCTAAAGCAACCGGAAATTTAACAAGCTCCGCCAACATCTGACACAACCATGGGGAAAAAACAACAACACTGGCAGTAGCAAAAACAATGGACAGCACAGGCAGACAAACCAGGTGATTCAAAATGCCATTGTGCTCTGACCAGAACACACAAACACAAGAAGGGAATTAGCACAGAGTTTCAGACTTGGAGGTAATCGGTACACGGACGAAGCATGCACAGAAGGTGTTTCGTGTTGTTACAACGAACCACATGAATTCTTCCAATTTCTACTAAAGGGCGGCACAAAACCGTTCCAGACTGTCCCCCTTGGCATCCACCCCTGAGGATGCCTCGTGGTGTGGCCCCCGCGGCAGAGCAGAACTCCTGATGAGGGTTTTCTGGGTGGGACGCTAAGGGAGCAGATGGCCAGGTCTTTCTCCCGCAGCACTTCAGGCTGGGTTCAAAGCACCAGAGTGTCAATGAGTGGCCAAGCAGCTCACCATTCCACTACGGAAAAGATGACACACGGAACATCCTACTATCCATGGAGATAGTCTGCCCTGATTGGAGCGGCGGTTATACAAAACGACACAACCAAATGGCGAAGAAATACACACTTTGTGACGATGCCCATGTCCAGCTCATGATATTGCGCTGTAATTAAGTCAGATGGGCTCAATGGCAGAAACTGGGTGCGAGGCAGAGAGGGCGTCTCTGTGCTACTTTATAATGTCCTGTGAGTCTATAATTACTTCGTATAGAGAGTTGTAAATCTATGTCAGTCACCAAATGATAAAAGTATAATAACGAACAAGTATAATTAGTTATAAGGGCCTATGCCTACAAGATAGCAGATATCACAACCAAAACAACCCAAAGGGTGCCGCCATATCAAAGCATCGCTCCCAAAGACGAGGAGGAGTAAAAGATGACGAAACGTGCTCGCGGAACAATCATAAAAAGCCTGCTGGGCTAGCGCTCGCATCCATCTGATTGCTTGTCAGAAATTCACCACCGAATTTGGAAAAGAAACCTTTGAATCAGTCACTTTAACCATAAATATCAGTTCAGCCATATAATAACAATCTATGGCATTCCCGATGACCCATTTCTCCCACCTGGAAAAAATTCCAGAAAACAAGCCCATAGCCTGTGCCACCCCATCCAGCTTGCCGGAAAGCATTCCTACAACAGACTGGATCATCACACTGCCACAGCATCTCTCCTTAAAGAACATCTCGCTCGCCTCCCCCCCACCCCCACTTGGACTTCTTTGCTAGGGTTCTTTTCCCTCTCTCTCCAAGTTGTAGCAAAAGCAGGCAAACCTGTGAGCCGAGCCATGTCCTTCCTTCTCCTGGCCACCCTGCTTATGCTCCCCGAGCCCTGCTCACAGCACTCAGGCATCACCCGGAGCCAGCTCCCCCCTCTACCCTCCCCCCAATGCTCCTGGGGCAGCCTGCAAGTTCAAACACTGCCAACAGAGCAGCAGCACAACAGCTGTTGACCCAGATCATCCCTCAGTGAGTCACACCTTTTCTCTCTCTCTCCCTCTCTCTCTCTTTTCCTTCTTTACCATTTTTATAGTCCTCTGAATGTACCCAGGGTTGTCATCTTATGCCAAAACAAAGAGCAAAGTCCCTGCCCTGAGGAGTATGCCGTATAAAAGGGGCGAATGACGCAAGGCCGAATGACAGGACAAACACAGGATGGGTAGAAATAGTTACAAGAGGAAGGTGCAAAAGAATCAATAAGATTGTTAAAGGTCTAAAAGAAGACAGAAAAATCAGGCTCTGATCCTCATAGCAGAAAAGAGAAAGGGATTGGCAATCACATCAATCAATAGTGGTCACATTTGATGGAGGGCTCCTTATATACCAGGCAAGAGTGTCATATTAATTCTATAAGGACAACTGGTATTCCTTTTCAACTAATTCCTTTAATAAACTCACTTAGTGATTACAAAGGGCCATGTATGATTTGAAATACTCTATGGATATCAGCTGACTTAATCAGGATACAATCTCCAGGAGGCAGGAGCTTTCATTCCCTTCCTTTCCAGAAAGCAAAATGAAGTACAGACAGATGCAGTCATTTGCTCAAGTTTGATTAGCTAGGAAATGATAGAACCAAGATTTGAACCCCGGAAATTCAAATGGCAGAGACAACACTTGAACAATGACGTCCAGTACGGCAGCCCGTGAACTTAAGATAATGGAACTGGGAGATATGTTCTCTCAGTCTTCTCTGGAGCATGTACTTTTAATCATGTGCAATAATTAAGTTTAATTCAAAGAGATTCACACTACCTATCAACAAGGACCCAAAGACCTTTTACAGAAAATGAGATAGTGCAATGAAAAAGGTGTTTATGTAACAAACAAGTTAAAAAAAAAACCCAAACCAGACATTCCTTCCTTCCTATAACTAACACACACTGGTGTTTATACCAGCTCCCTTTTGAGACACCTGTACTTGAGCAGTGATCACAACACACAAAAATGTGCAGGGTGTTTAATTGAAAATGGTGTTTATTTCCATGATGGACATAAAATAAATTTGTCAGAAACAATGGGGGGAAATAGCCAACAGGGAAAAGAGTGACTATTTTATCTTTATAATCAATGGGGAATGATGTTATGCGGGGATTGTCTATCCTGTATGAATAGCATTTAGTCTCTCGCCCCCTCCCTCCTTCATTTCCCCCTTCTGTTTCCTTCATTTCAGTGATGGGAGCAGAAAACATGCTGTCCAAAACCACTTCATATGGACATTTGTAAACATCTGACACTATGCGGTGGGTGGTTGAAGTCATAACAGTCATTACGAGTACCACCTGGTAAAAAACCCCTGGTGGCAGGGGTGACACGTTGGGCTGCTACGCGGAAGGTCAGCAGTTGGAACCCACCAGTTACTCCATGGGAGAAAGACGAGGCGGTGTGCTCCCATGAAGACTACCAGAGTTGGAATGGACTTGACAGCATTGGTGGGTGGGGATCATGTATTGAGCGCTAACTGCACGTGATGGATTACCCTTCCCTCAGTGTTGCTGTTGGGTACCATCAAGTTGGCTCCACGTCAGAACAACTCTATGCCCAACGGAAGCAAGCGCCGCCTGGTCCTGCACCACCCTCACACTGATTCCTGAACCTCCGTCTCTTTCGCGACCCCTCCACTTTACCCAGCATGATGACTTTCTTCAGGGACTGGGCTCTCCTGACAATTTGTTCCAAGGCTGTAAGACAAAGTCTTGCCAGCCTTTCCTCCTCGGAGCCCTCTGGTCATTCTTCTTCCACTAGAGATCAGTCTGTCATGTTAGCAGACCTTGGCACTTTCCATACTCTTCTCCAGCACTGCAATTCAAACGCATCGATTGTTCTTTACTTAATGTCCAACTTTCACATGCATAGCAGGCAATGGACAATACTGCGGTTTGGGGAAGGTGTACATTAATATTCTTGCTTTTCAATATTCCAAAGAGGTCTTGGGAGGCAGATTTGCCCTGTGCAGTAAGTCTTCTGATCTCTTGATGACTGCTTCTATTAGTATCCTTTGTGGACCCAAGTGAGACAAAATCCTTGACAACTTCAATCTTTTCTCTATTTAGCATGATATCTATTTGTCCAATTGTGAGGACTTCGGTCTTCTTTTCATTGACTTGTGAAGGCGGTAATCCTTGACCTTCAACATCAAGTGATTCAAGTTCTCCACTTTCAGCAAGCAATGCTGTGTCACCTGCATGTTGTATATTGTTAATAAGCCTTCCACCAATCCTCATACCTCATTTTCATATAATTCAGGTTCTCTGATTATTTGCTCAGCATACAGATTGAATAAATATAGGATGAGGACACAACTCTGATGTACACCTTTCCTGATTTTAAACCATGCCTTATTCCCTTGTTCTGTTTGCATAATTTCCTCTTGATTCAAATACAAGTTCTTCATGAGCACAATGAAGTGTTCTGATGTTGCCATTCTTCTTAAGGTTATCCACAGTTTATTATGGTCCACACAGTTGAATGCTTCTGCATAGCCAGTAATACAGACATAAACATTTTTCTGGTTTTCTCTGCTTTTAGCCAAGATCCATCTGACATCAGCAATGATAGTCCTTGTTCCATGTCCGCTTCAATTTCAATATCATCGATATCATATGCAAGGAAAATTTTGCTAAAGATCATTCAACAATGGTTTCAGCAGTATATCTGATGACAAAGAAACAGAGAGAAAGGGAGGAAGGATGGAAAGAGAAACAAAGAGAGAGAGAGAGAGATTGACCATCCTTTGGAGCTGCTCAGAGATGAACAGAAGAGTTGGAAGAAGCATAAGAATGAAAGTTGGGCCTACAGTCTCCTGGATCTAAATGGACGGGGGTCACAGAGTGCTATGTGTCAATGAGTAAATGCTTTAACAACTTCATTCCAAGGTATATGACTGACATTAAAGTACATTAGCGTGTGCCAGGAGGATGGACACACGGCCCAAATCTCAGAAGGGAAGGTCACCATTCTCAAAGGAAAGAAGAGGATGTGTTGAGGGTAAGGTGGCATGATTGACACTCAGATGGATGGTGGTTTGGTGCCAGGGAGTCGGTTGTGACTTGTATCAACGCTGTGTACAACAGAATGAAACACTGCCTGGTTCTCTGCCATCCTCACAATTGTTTGAGCCCATCGATGCAGCCCCGGTGTGACTCCATCTTGTCAAGGGCCTGCCTCATGCGGGCTGCCTAGATACTTTACCTAGCATAAGGTATTTCTCCGGAGACTGGTCTTTCCTGACAACACATTCCAAGCAGGTGAGATAAAGTTTCACCGTCCTTGCCTCTAAGGAGAACTCTGGCTGTACTTCTTCAAGACCGCTTAGTTTGTTCTTTGGCAGTCCATCGTGCTGGCAACTTTCTTCTCTAGTACCATAATTCAAGTGCATCCATTCTTCTTCACTCTCCCTTATTTTCACTCTTCCAACTTTTACATGCATATGAAATGACTGGAAATACTAGTGCTGGGGCCAGGCACACCTTAATCCTCAAGGTAGCATTCTTGTTTTTCAACCGCTTTATGAGATCATGTGCAGCAGATTTACCCAATACAATGCATTGTTGAATCTCTTGACTGCGCTTAGGAGAATAGTGCCTTCCAAAGATGATGGAGCAGCGTTGTCATCCCAGTGGTTCTGGAGAATAGAGCGAAAGTCCAGAGCCAAGAGGCCTCCCCTCAGGATCTCGAGGGTGTGGCCCAAATCCGGGGTCTGAATGGCCAATGGTCCCAGGGAGCCTGGGATTATTTTCAAATTTTTCGACTGCATTTTGGGCTTGCTTAGAGCTTGTTAATCCTCCTTCCCCTACAATTTCTCTCACTTGTAATGAAATGTTTACCTTGTACCTGTTCCACCATTGTGTCTTGGAAACAGATGACTTATAGTCTACATTTTACAAGTTTTACAGATGAAAAGCATCTTTGCCTCAGGATGAAATAAATCTCAACTCTTGCCTATATTTGATTTAGGTGATTCTGAAAATGAAACTGGGAGCCCAGCATTGATTTAAGATTTTTGAAATGATATGATGCATTGGATGTGTTTTGCATGTGGCAAGGCATGAATTTGGGGGAGGGGGACAATAGATGACCTGTTAAGGATTGAACTGCATCCCTCAATAATACGAATTGTAAATCTTAACCTATACACTTGTG
>PVJH01008678.1:0-83940 GCA_004026705.1 Nesogale talazaci | reverse complement strand
GGACTGAGTGTGTGTCCTGACAACCTAAGACAGGCGGAGTTCCCGGGAGGATATTACTTGAAAAAATAAAAAAGGGGGACCTGTCAGGAGCCATCCAGCCCGGACATGCTTGACCTGGCTACAGGCTGGATATGCCTGAACTCTGTTGCAGTTTGTTGCCTGGGGTTTGTAGTTTGTCGCCTTTGTAACTGTAAACAGCGCTGGCCTCTGAAGCCTGACTTGCAGCTGTGCTGCCATTCACTTGCCTAAGCTTGCTTGCCCTATAAAACTGGCTTACTTCTCCCAAATCAAAAAAAAAAAAAAAAAGAGAGAACCCCACCCCACCCAAGAAAAGATGTAACTACTGACACAACGTATGTATGTATGTATGTATGTATACATTATGATTAGAGCTGTCAATACTTTCAAAGAAAAAACTTTTTACTGAGTTGATCTTCTCCATAGATTTTTGTTTCCCCACTCACTTACTTCTCTCCTGATGTTTATAATTTCTTTTCTTTTCTGCTACTCGAAGGACCATTCTATTGACTCTGTTCCAACTGCTGAAGGTTTTGTGTGAGGGTAATCACCATAAGTCTCTCTTCCTTCTTCTTATGCACATTTCTTGCTATTGAATATCCTCTGATTACTGTCTTGCTATATGTATACCATAGGTTATGGTCTATTGTATTCTCGGTTCATTGGTTTCCAGAAGCTTCCTAATTTCTTCTCGATTTTGAGCCAATACTCATTCCTCTTGAAGAAGTTATTCACCCTCCAAGTATTACTCTCACCCTTTAATCTTTCTTTTGTTGATTTCCAGCTTTATAGTGTTTGATTAGAGAAGAAAGTCTGGGTGACCTCTATTTGTTTGAATTTGTTCAAATTTGACTGTTTTCTAAACCAGTCTGTTAGCCTTTGTCTTTGAAATTGAGACCATTGACATTCAGAATTATTGCATCCATCTGAAGATTCTTTGCTGTCATACAGTTCCTTTTTGGGGAGGGGCTTCACTGGCCTCTGGTGGGGAGCTTTGCTCCTGGAGAGCTGCTGCTGGATTTGAACCACCAAACCAGTGGGCTGCAGTCCCACACTCAACCACTACACCACCAGGACTCAGCCATACAGTACCTTTTATGATAGACATTTCCTTCCTTCCCTCCTTAGCACTGTATTAAATATGTGTGTGGGGATTCATCCTTGCTTTCTTTTCACCATTGGATCAAAGATGTCTTGGGCATTGCTTTCGTTGTTTTGCTTTTTGGATAGTGTCACACTATCAGGTGGTCTCAGATTTGTGATCTGTGGGTGTTGATTTTTGTTGTTGTTCCTGTTTTATTTGACACATTCTTAAATTCTGATCTGGGAAAACCCTAACTTCTCTATTTTGATGGAGTTTGGTGGGATGGAGGATTGTTGTATTATCATTATTTTCCTTCAACTTTTGGAAGCCACCATTCTATTCTCTCCTCATCATGGTTTCTGCTGATAAATCTGAGCATATTCTTATCTGAGTACCCTAGTAGGTGAGTGCATTTTTTTTTTCTCTAGCTGCTCTTAGGATTTTCTCCATTTCCTCAAAGTTGGGTAATTTGACTCCTATATGCCTTGGTGTATTCTTGCTGGGGTTCAGTGTAATTGGTGTCCTCTCTGCTTCCTAGATGATTGTCTGGTTGTCCTTCATCAAACTGGGGAAGTTTTCTTCAGGAATGCCCTCACAATCTTGGCTGATTTTTTCATTATGTTTTGCTCTGGTAACCCAATTATTTGAATACAATTTCCCTTCATTGCATCACTCATTGTTCTGAGGTTTTATTCAACTTCTTTGATGATTTTGTTTGTTTATCATTTTTGTTGAATTTTACTTAGCTATCTTTGAGATTGCTGATACAACTTATCACCTTTTCCAGCCAGGTGGTCAGGTCTTTCACTGTTTGCTTTGCTTCTGAAGCATTTACCCTTAACTCTTGTATTTCCTTTTGGCAAGCGAACTTTATCCTATTTTCCCACCCCTTTTCTTTATTCTGTCATATCCTGTATGACTAAGCAGTGTACTGAAGATTTACTTCTGTGGCAGTTGAAAGTCTCCCTCTTCTAGGTGTGTCACTAGGTTCAGGTCCTCCTCATTGCTTTCTTATGCTGGCTGCTGATGTGGGTTATCTGGGTGGGCTTGTCCTGGGAGCCCAGGAGCACTGTCATTTCCTTCTCAGAGGCTCGGAGGGATGATTCTAAGGACTGCTTGGAAACTGTTGCACTGTGAGTTTGAGCTGCATCTCTAGCTCGCTCAAGTTGACTCTGTCCTTAGACAGCCAGAGCTCTCTATTTGGAAGGTGACGTGAGTGTGTCTCTCAGAAATGGTTGGCGGGGTGATTGCCAGCAGGAAAAGTGCTGCCGGGTAGATTGATCACATGCAGTGCAGGCTGGTGTTCACAGGTTGTAGTGGGGGAGGAAACTACCCAAGGGACCTGTGCGCAGACTGGCTGTAGGTTCTGCTCGCTAGCAGCAGTGGCAGGTTTGTCATGAGCAGCAAGGGTGGTACTGGGCAGGTCAATCATGTACAGGCAGATCAATGTCCACAGGCACCTGGGGTGCAGAGGGTTATGGAGGATTCATATTTAGTTGGCAGGTTGATGGAAAATAGGTATTGTTGAGGTATAGGAAGCAGGTTCGAGATGTTGTGGTGGTTGGGATGCATGATGGGTATTTCATATCTACCAGGGTCCCTAACTGACCCTGCAAATTTTGAAAGGGAGAGTGCCGACTTTAATCATTTTTGTTTATACAGAATATCCCTTTATAGTAGACTGTGGCAAAACTTTTGAGTTCTCTGCTCCTTATGTAAAATCTAATGATGGAAATAGGTTATTATCCTGTGTATCCCCTTGAGATGGGGCTTCTGTTTAGAAAGTAGCCAAGGCAGGATCAATGGAGCCTTAGTTCACTGCTAGCTTGCAGGGATGGGGAAGTTTGCTAAGCAACCCTGATGTGATAAATCCCAATTCCTGTGGCAGGGAAAGGAGCTCTGTGTCTGAAGGTAATACGAATAATTCTAACAACTATCTGGAGCTAGCTAGGATGTGAATTTAAGTTGTGTCTGTCTCCTTGGGGGCCATTTCTGTCCCTAGACAGATGCAATTTTACTTGTGAGTTTAAAGGAGGTTGTGCATTGCTGACAGAAGGGAAATGATTCCAGAGGTTACTGTGGTTGGAGTAAAGAAGTGCAGTGAATCCATCAGGGTCCCTGGTCTATCTTGTTATTATGTAGGGACAGTGTTTTGTGGTTTGATGTTTTATAGTCTTGAGGTCTTGTAGGGTGTCAGAGAGGGGGTGGGATTCAGGCTAAGGGGATGCTTTGGTATCTGGTATGGCTGTGAGAATGTAGTCTTGTGATTGAGTTATTTGAAAGTTTGTACCTCTGGTGAATCAGGTCAGAGTGGATGGGGGATGGTGGATAGATGTGGCCAAGTGAGGTTGAAGTATATTAATCTTACTCAGTGGAAGGCTTGTTTTGCTGATTTACTATTATATGATCTTCTAACAGTCTTTCGAAGACTCTCTGCCAAGCCCCCAACTGGTAAGACCAGTTTGGGGCCTACATCAGACTTTAGCTCCTGGTGGCTTTTCCTGTTTTGTTATGTTAAAGCTATATTAATGAACCAGGTTTGTGGTTGCTTAGATTCAAAGTTAAGCAAAGGCTCTGAATGAAAGCTTCCTTTAAGGTGTTTGGGATCTGCAATGTGCCATATGTAACATATCCTAGGGTTCTCTGATTTCAGAAAATTAGTGTCTAATAATCTGTTATTATCCACAATGGCAGGCCATGTACACGTGAAACTGGTGAGAAGGTTAAAGGAGTGTCCTGTATAGTCTTTCTCTGTTCCTAGGCGGGGAATGGAGATGCAAAGCCCAAGAATCCGTGAGTGGAGAGGGTAGCATATAGCTATGGTGTGAACTCTTGGGGCTTGTTTTCTGAGGCTCTCCTAGAGCCTGGAATAATGATGTCCTTTAGACAGCAGTCTGGGGGAAATCACTGCACATTTACGGTGGGTCTTGAATCTTTGGCACAGGAAGGCATGACAGATGCCTTCCCACTGGACCTGGTTGGAATGGCAGGTGTGGTGAAATTCGAGGATCTCAGCAAGCCCTCAAATCTCTTTGGGTGAAAGATCACAAGGGAACACTGGTATTCTATTTCTAGCAGTTGACTTCCCAATATTGGCCTCCTTGCCGCTTAATTTTCCAATCTAACAACAGGAGCATCAGGTGAGTGATTATACCTGGTTGCCATCTTGACTCTCTTGCATGATGACAAATCTTTACCCGACAATGATGTAATTAGTTAATGCCATGTCTGCAATTTTGTTTTCATTTGACTCTCACTGGTAAAACTCTATAAACTGTTTATGTATAAAGAATATAGAGCTAATATTTCATGTCTATGTAAAAATCATCTTATTTTATGCAAGATGTACTATTATTAATATGTCTTAAGTAATACTGTCTTTCTATAGAATGAGATACAAGAAGCACCCTTGGTTTACTAAAGATCCTTATGTAATGAGTCACACAATAGGCTAATGATTTCTACACATGCCAAGTCTTCTACAGACCATCTAACCCATAAATTTTCTAGAAAGGCCAGCACTGGACCAGGGTAGCAGCTGATAACTTATGATATAATGTAGCTGCAAGTAGGTACATGTATAACCTAAAACAGTTCAGACTGTGGTACCCACTCATAATAATGGGCCATAAATCAATTTAATGGGTAGGGTATTAAACTAATAAACAAACAACAATAATAACAAACAATAGAAATGGAATAGAAGAGAACAAATTGTTTATATTATTCTATAAAATTTTATTTCAAACAAAAATATGTATGTGTAGAAATGTACTGGGTCCTGATATAAATATCTTTCCCTTTAATTTCTAACCAATCTCTCTACATTCTGGATACAATAAACATCCAATCTCCTCAGCTTAGTAACAGTGATCCCTGCACAGGATTCTTTCTTGGTTAACTGTCATTTCCGGATGGGCACTTCCTCCAGTCATGGCCCTATGAGTTCAACAGAGGGAAAGGTGAGCTGTCCATCTGAACAAGGGCCAGTAGAGTTTCATGTCCCTGCTACAACTCACAGGCACGCTGTACGGGGCGTCACAGACATGATTTCACTTCTTTCACATGCGGTTGTTCATCTTTACCCTCTAGTGAACACACTACATACACAATATACACACATGCAGAATATACCCCAGGGGTTGAGTGTATGCTTCTACATAAATTCAACAATGATACTTTCTAGTATCATTTCTACACCATAGAAATTAAACTCAGCAAAATATAACAATCCCAAATAAAATCAAATGTTATTCATTCTTCATACTTAAGCAATACAGAAGCACTATACAAATCTATTAGTCAAATCATAATTGTTGTATAAAAGCTGGTGTCTTTTAGGTAATGGTACTATATATGTTTCTTTAGTTTCAATCAAGTTATATAACTGCTATACAATTATCATTTTAGCCTAAGGCCACAAAATACCAGTAATGACTTTCAATGACAATAATTTAACAATAGTAGGCCATGATACTGAGAGATAAGGAAAACAATTTCCTGATTTTCCAATGTTAGTAAGAGAGGGAAACCGAGACACATACCAATCTCTACCTGTCTTGGGGATGGGGCATGATTTGGCCTATGATTTAATGGACTCTGGAAGAGTGAATCAAAACTTTTTCTTCATCTCGCATATAACAAAATGAAGGCGCCCAGAGTACGTGACTTAACCAAGGTCACATAATTATGAAGTGTCACACGCTTGGTCTCCTGATTCTTAATCTAGATTCTTTCTATTTCATAACAGAGATTTACATGATACTATGATCAAAGAAAACAAATAGATGATAATGCTCTAGATTTAAAAATTATCTAGAGCAAGTATTTAATAAACATGGAAATTGATAATGATCTAAGTGATATAATTTGTGTGGAACAGAGTGCTGTAAACATTCATGGCAGAAATCCATGTAATAATGGGGTACTAATACAGTGGTATTTTTATGTATTACTGTATACTAGCTTCGCTTTTATCTGTATTACTTTAATTATATTTTTTTCCATAAAAATTTCTCATTTGCTTTCCAGAGAGAAGTTTCTAGCTCTTTTTTCTTTTTTGAAGATGTAGCAAGTGGTACTTTTTCACATAAACCCTCGATGACTGCCAAGTTGGTGAGTTTACTAAGGCTGTCTTCATTCTGCTCATTCAATATGTCCCAGAAATCTTTTGGTCTCTGCTCTGCCTTTTTTACGCTCCCTGAAAGAACTTTCTTTGGCAGCTGTGTGCGGCTGGTCCCATGACTTCTAAAGAGGTCATCAAGAATGGAGGTGTCACCAAGTAACTCTCCCACACAAGTGTTCTCTAACACTGGGTTGTCATTCTTTTCTGTTTCTGATTTGAAAAGACCTCCACTTCTTGAAACACCAGGTTTTGTTATATCCTGTTGATCTTTCACGGTATCTTCGAATGTTCTCTCATATGCCTTAGACTTAAAGTTTAGGACATGGGAAGTCACAGTATCTATGGCTAATTGGCCTTTTATTCCATTGTCAATCATTTGGGTAGAACTAAGAGGTAAATTTTTAGTTTCTTTATCATTAGAAAATGGCTCTTCATAGAAATCATAATTCTGAAACTTGAGTGATTTTTCTCTATATGTTTTTGGGCCGCATATTTGAGAAATTTTGTTGGTTGAGACGTTATAGGACAAAGTTTCAGATTCTGACAGCCCTTCCTTTATAAGGTATTTTCTTTTTTCAGATTCATCCTTGACTTTCTTTCCTTTCTCATGGGCAGGTTTGGTTAATTCTGAAGCAGAAAGCACAAGAAAATCTTTCACTTCTGGATACTGGGAAACATAAAAGTCTCTTAGCATTTTCTGTCGTTCTTCTGATGTGGCATGAGTGACACGCTCAGCAAATTCCATAGCAGATGATACATTAAAGTAAGAAGCCATTTCTTCAAACTGTTTCCTACAGATTTAATGAAGAAAACCAGCTGTTACTTTTATTATATATATATTTTCAAATAACTTACCATTAATGGCATAGACAATGCCATGTAACTGTATTCATTTAGCAGGTGTTAACTAATCCACAATGAGAATATAGTTAGTTTATACTAGCAGTATATGACCTCTTTTCCTCGACACTTGAAAACAATATTCCAGCTCATAAAAAATCACCCGCTTCTAAAAGTGATTCTGATTGATACTATGAGGTTGTCTCTGGGAATGAAGCATCCCAGTATGCTGCGCCTCCAGTGAACTACTTTATGACTATCAGGAGAATCATAATTCACATAGCAGGTATTTCAAAAATTTACATTTCATTCAAGTCCCATGAAATAAAATAATAAACAAATGGTCCTAAAGACTAGAAAAGAGAAAATTTTGTAAGTTAAAGGGATTCCCATTCCCTTTTCCTCTTCTACCACATATATAAAATAAGCATTTCTATATAACATTTTGATGAGTCTATAGAAAAGTTCTACACTGAGAAACTTAGGACTATTTTTCTCCTCATTTTGTCCAACTTCATAGTAGATGGCTACACTCATAAGCGAGATGTTATCTGAAGAAGTGAATAGCACTTTTCATATATGGTAGCCACACAAGTTGTATGAGATGCACGTATAAGAAATGAGCCTTCTGGTACCCTGGTCAGATGGAAGCAGAGAGATGGCTCTGAAATCCTGCACCACATATCCTTCCATTTTCTCCTTGTGAGCACGATGTTTTGTCGATGCTAACTTTGGGAATGGAGCCAGGAAAGCTTACAAACATTCCTTCACACAAAAAACTATATATGGTGCTGCAGCATGGTTTTATAATTATGTCTATATTTTGTACAGCATTTCCTTAAAACACGCATTTATTTAACCAACAAATATTTAGAGAGCCCTCTAAGTGCTAAAGAGCCCTGGTGGTGTGATAGTTATGCACTTGGTCACTAGCCAAAGGGCAAGAAGGTCAAACTCTGTAGGAGCAAGGACTTGATTTCCTCTGCAAGGGTTGCAAACCTAAGAAAGCCTATAGCTGAGGACAGTTCTACTCTGCTCTACAGGAGAGCTATGAATCAGAATCAAGACTACGTATACAACAGCAACCTGTGCTATCTTCACAGAGTTTACAGTCGAGTTGTGGGAGATAAACCTATGAAAACTGAGCTAGGATAGAGCGGTAGAGCTGAGGATGGATGTAAGTAGGGAGTCCTATAAGAGTCTGTAGAATGGCAACTCGGCCAGGGATTGGTGGTGGGCAAGAAGAGCTGGGCAGGCTTACTGAAGGATGGGAAACCCTCCTGAAGAAGGAGGTGGTGCCCAGAGGTGCCAGGATGCTGCTAGAGGAAGATGTGGGAAGTCATGAGGGGTCCCGTGCCAAGTTCAGAAGTTTGAATTTTATCTTGTTCACAGAGGTTCTTTGGGTAAATAATAATTTATTTTAATATATATAAGTGGGAGCTTTCCTGCCACTGATATTTTGGTCTCCCAGATCAGTTCATATAAAATTTTTGTGTTTTGACTTCAGTGGCAATCCATACTACATGCTCTCAGAGCTCTTTTGTGGCTTCAGATGAACACTCCTGGCAGCCAGTCCTGTGACTCCACCCCTGGAAAGCGCTTCCCAATCCAGACACTGCAGGTGCCTGATCAACTGTCATGTTCCTCTCCAGTAGCATAGTTAATAACACTAGTACAAGCTGTCCTGGAATCTTTCCACATTCCTGCTGGAAAGCAAGCTAGCATGTTTTTTAAAAAGTTCCCATGTTCATTTCACATGAGTAATGGGATGTTCTTATTCTGTTTATTAATCCTTTTCATATCTATTTCCCATGGCCTTTCAAATAAATATTTGTACTTGTGAAGATAAAATGATGGTCAGAATTACATGCTGAAGTCTTTTATTTATTTAAAGATATGGTATTATCTCAGTAGCTGACAAACCAATTTCAACTTTTCTGTGCAGTAACCATGTCCCCACCCATGACCCCAGTTTGTCACTGCTAAGATTAGAGTTGTTTCTCACACCAGCCCATCTGAGCTGGATGTGAGTGAGTTCTGCCTTGATATCATTCTTTACAGGGTAAGTTCTGATTGTAACTCACTTTATTTTTGCCTTCAAATTCACTTTTCTAATTTGTGACCTCTGGGACTATAAGGAACTTCAGGGTACAATGATGATGTAAGTCAGCTACTCTGTAAGGAAAATGTAGGAGACTGGAGTAGACACCCACAGGTCACACAGGGAATAGCAAAGGAACCAACACCAAAGATGGGCATCTTTCTGCAAGACTATCAACAGAGTGACTATTGTGGATCAAATTCAGACTTCTCTCCCTTTTTCTTGAATAATTTGGGGAAAGGAGGTGAAATGTACTAAGATTATTTTGCTCCCTATGCTTTGTGAAGTGGCTGTGGGACTGAAAATGGTTCAGATGGTTCACATGGCTGTGGCATGGGGCAGACTCTGGAGTTCTGATAAATCCTGTGGGGAGCAGCAGTGAGCTGTCAGACATCTGGACAGTGGTCCCTTGGTACAGT
Source organism: Nesogale talazaci (assembly GCA_004026705.1). Classification (NCBI taxonomy): domain Eukaryota; kingdom Metazoa; phylum Chordata; class Mammalia; order Afrosoricida; family Tenrecidae; genus Nesogale; species Nesogale talazaci. Next base: position 74,353 of record PVJH01008678.1, on the reverse strand, counting down.
TTTGGGATTCTAATATAAGATACCTTTCAATTTTTCACTTACCACAGAAAATTTACTAAGTTGACTGGAAGGAAAAATAAAAAAATGTAGATCAAAATTAATCATTTTGATTGACAGATAACACCTCCCTAGGGGGCGGGGTACAACAGAAACTGTGGGGGAGGCAGGCAGTGATCAGTGTAAGATATGATAATAGTAATAATTTACAATTTATCAGGGGGTCATGGGGTGAGAAATTGGGACAGAGAGAGAAAAAAAGAGGAGCTGATACCAAGGCTAAAATAGAAAGTAAATGTTTAGAAAATAATGATGGCAACATATATACAAATATGCTTGATACAATTGATATATGGACTGTTATTAGAGCTGTAAGTGCACCCAATAAGATGATCTTTTCATAAACAAACAAAACAGAACAAAAAGAAATTCAACTTGAAGGTTCACAATCTTATAAACAAAGCTAGCAAAGGAAGCAGTATTGTAGAGAAGTTCAAACTAAAGGAAAAAGAAATATTAATCCTTGTCAATACTTGTGTTTTGACATACAGTGTTAGTGGGTATAGAATTCCATGTGCACCTCAGATTGGTGGAATGTGTGGTTGGTTTCCTGGCAGAACACTGCCCTAAAACCCTGGCTGCAGGCCTGCCACTGCCAAATTCCACCATGTGCAGCGGAGGGATCAGCCCTTTCTCCTCCTGCCACTGCTGCTTTGCAATGCAACCACTCACTGCCTGGGATTTGGCACCTCCCCAAGGAAAGCATTTTGAGTTCAGAAATCCAGCACCTTTCCCCCTTAGTCTGCAGAGACCATCAGGACTAATCTGACCACACCTTCTTAGCTCAAGTATAGCCTCTCAGTTATCTAGTAACAAGGATTTCTAATCCACTCCTGATCTGCACCTGTTCTGATATGATCCAAAATCAGTCTCTAGGTCTAAACCCTGAATCTTTCATTTCTTTGCTGAGTGAAGCTTCCCGTCTCCTGCTCGTAACTCACGCTTTGTGGACCATGTAGACACTCTAACCCGCCCCCCACCCCCACCCCCTGAAGATACATACATAACCCTTTCACAAGACTCTCCACTCCTAAACTTCAGAGTCCAGGCTTCCAACGGAGGCTTCCAGGCTGATGTTTTCCTCGGGAAATGTTTTCCCTTTTAAGGTTATGCCGATTAGTTAAACCATTCTCCATCCATCTTGCTAACTGACCCTTTAATTGTGTCCTGATAGTTCCTTGTCTGTGGTTTGTGTGTTGCTGTGATGCTGGAGGCTAAGTCACTGGTATTTCAAATACTGACAGGGTCACCCACAGTGAAGAGATTCGAGTAGAGCTTCCAGATTATGAACAGACTACAAAGAAGGAATGTAGGCTGTCACATGAATGCACAATTGCCAACACTCCTCATAACTGAATGTGTGCTGATTTACATGACTCCAGAGCAGTCAGCAAACCTTCTGATGTGGGCAGCCACCAGGTTTGAGAATGCAATGTTGATCAACTGTGAGCAGGTGAACATGAATGATAGGTTCAGGCAGACCATAAATGACAATCTGTGAAGACGACAGTGTGATCTGGCTGGAGTGGAAATGTGCAAGTCTTTAGAATCATGGAAATAATGGCTCCTGCCGTGTGGAAGGGGAACAGCGTGGTGTTTGATATGATGGAGTTCTACAGCAGATTACCACCATCAGAAGTTCCTGGATGAAATGGCGCTTCTTGAGCAACTCAAGCGGCATTATTGCCTTTGTTGGGTGACCAAAGAGGAAAATGAACTAGGTTTGAAGGAGATCACCTATTAATCTTTTAAGAACTCCTGCCAAGCCAGAAGTTGATGGCAGCATCTTCCTGAGTGATGGCAGACGTGTCACCACTGCCTCGGTCCACATTTACTAGGGTTACCATAATATTTCTTGTTGTTTCAATAAATCTCACTTGCCAATTAAAAAAAATACAACCTTGAGGATAATGCATGATACTGGCAGAAAGCATCAAAAGAAGATGCAAAGAATATACAGAGCACTGCCACAAAAGAATTAGTTGGCAGTCAACATTTCAAGAGGTACTATAAGAGCAAGAACCAACAGCACTAACGGAAGATATTCAAGCTCCCCTGAAAGCATGAAGACTCCAGGAATTGGTGGAATACCAGCTGAAATGTTTCAACAGCTGGTGAAACACTCATGTAAGTCAGAAAATTTGGAATATAACTACTTGTACAACTGATGGGAAGGAATCTATATTTGTACCTCTTCCCAAGACCCAACAGAGTGCAGAAATTATAGGAAAATATAGCTAATATCACATACAAATGAAATTTGCTCAAGATAATTAAAAAGAATTGTAGCAGTACATTAGCAGGGAGGTGTCAGAAATTCAAGTCATATTCGCAAGAAAGCACAGGACAAAGTATATCATCTGATGAATTTTGGCTGAATGCAGGGAATACCAGAAAGACGTTTACTTGTGTTTTATTGACTATGCAAATCAGGATTGGAAGAAGACTTATTTACAGCCTGAAATACCACTGCTGCAACCACAGCTGTGGACGGCAGGGATGGGAGGGTAGGGGAAAGGTGCTCTTTTCCTGCTAAAAGTTTCCTTAAAACAGTGGTTATCAACCTTCCTAATGATGTGACCCTTTAATACAGCTTCTCATGATGTGGTGACCCTCCAACCATAAAATTACTTTCACTGCTACTTCAGAACTGTCATTTTGCTACTGTTATAAATCGTAATGTGGATATATGATATGCAGATATATCATCATTGTTACAAACTGAACATAATTAAACACATTTAAAGCAGTGATTAATCACAAAACAATGTGTAACTATATATTATGAAATATATGTGTTTTCCAATAGTCTTAGGCGACGCCTGTGAAAGGGTCATTCGATTCCCAAAGGGGTTATGACCCATAGGTTGAGAACCATTCACTGCCTTAGAAAAAGTTACCATCTTGTCAGCCCACTGTAGTGGATGAAATTCGTTTCCTGACTGGAACTGCCCTGGCTTCCGGTACTCACTCGCCCCATGCAGTGCCCAGCCCATGCAAAAGAGGCTTCACAGTGCCCAAAGGAAGACCATGTGAAACAATGGAGACACCAACTTCCCAAACTAGAAAGCACGGTCATACCAAGGTTCTTTTAATTGGAAATGATAGCTTTATGGGTATAAAATATGAACATATTTGCCCTTCTACTCACAACATGGATGCTCCAAATATTACAGGAAATGTTTATCAACTCATGTTTCCAGGAGGCCACCTTTCCCTACTGGCTTGCAGTGGGATGCAGGTGAAGCTGTACAGGGAGGGGGCTGTGCAATGAGTGAGGTATCTGCTGGCGCTGGGAAGCCCTGCAAATAAGTGGACTCAGCAGGCGTGAGGGCACAGTTTCGTTGAGAGCAACTCCAGATCTAAAATTTGTTTTTTTTGAGTTGTCACCAAAGCTATGCCCTTCATCAGCAACCTCAATTCTGTTTCACTGTTTTTAAATTCTACAGTTAGTTTTGCAAAGGAGTTCTTTAAAAAGAACCAAGTTCATTAAAAAGAACCAAGATGTATAATTCTGTTGTTTAATTTTGTAGGTGTCTTTAACATTAAGATAAGGTCACTTTACCAGATATGCTTCCTCTAAGCACATGATCATTGAATTTTAGCTGAATATACCAGGACTTTAAAATCAAACAATGTAGCACCTAGCAGTATTGAACTATCATTTACAAGGTATATTGTTGTACATTACGTCAGACATTATCACGGAACAGATACATTTTTTAATGAGAATGAGCACATTTTTCAATCTATGTGTGGCAAGCACAAATCCTTAAGATAAAAATCATGCTTTCAAAAAATTGTCAGTGACCATGGCAGCCAAGTGTAACCACCTGCATTCACTTCATTATTTCTTGCCAAATTGTTGGCAGAATTGATATGACCTTGTATATGGGTTTTATTGCCTACCTGTGGTTGGCCCAGGAGGGGCAGTGCATTCTTGGGAGACCATTAGCAAGTCAAATGGTAAAGAAGATAGCGCTGAGGTAGGGTAGCCCTTTGAAATTTTCCTTTATGTGAAATACATATGTGAGGAGAGCAGTTTGGGGAAATTGCACGGGTCCTGGTCGAGCAGCAACTGGGGATTTTTTTGTCAGTTTTCCCATGGACAGCCCAACTGTGCTTGCTATGAAACACGCTCCCCTGCACCAAAGATCTATGTGCCTCAGCTCCTGACAGCCTGTCCCACGTGCTCTTCTCCCACCCCCCCACCCCCCCAAGGCCACTGTATGCCTCATCCCCTTGCTTTTTCTCAGGGCAGGCACCCCTCCAGCAACACATACACCGTGGTTCTTAGCATTTCCTCTCCAGGTGACTGGAGTGCTGAGGTCGCTTGCCCTAATTCCTGGCCCTCTCACCGGAGACCCTGCACTGTGCTCACTTGCACATCTCTCCCCCAGCGACAAGCGCACTATGCTCCCTTGGGATTTCCAGCTCTGGGAAGCCTACCCCTCTAGAGCACGACAAGGATGTCTGCTCCAACTTCTGGAGGCCATGGGCACTGGAAAGCCCTGCTGCCTAAAAATCTAAACCCCAATTGGGATAATCCCCTTGCCAAGACTCTTCCTACTCCCCTAATAGCAAGGGAACAGTTAGGCCCTCCACATAGATAGCCCCAAGAATTGAGGAAGAGAGCCAGAAGCAGAAACAGAGAAAGAGATACAGCTACTGCAGTGGGGTTGGCTCCAGGGAGTGGGTAAATTTATTCTTATTATCTTCTAAGAAAGAAAACACAAGGCTCCTTTCCCTGCCAGAGGAATCAGAACTCAGCAGTCAAGATCACATAGTGCCATTCCTTGCCATTGGCTCGGTAGTCTCTTCTCCCTGGGGAGCCCACTACAATAGTGTTCTCTACACTGGACCATATATAATTAGTCCTGAGTCATGCAGGACCCTACGATAAAGGGGTCATCTTTTAGAAACACAAATAAATGAAGGACTACACTCTCCCTACATCTTACAGGGTCAACAGGAAACTTGGAGAGATAGAATATATTCCTCACATACCCCAACCACCATAACCTCTGGAATCTGCTTCCTATACCTCAGTAACTCACACTCTTCTGTAACTTAGCAAGTAAAAACATGCCTCTCGTAACCCTCTTTGCCAACTCATTAAAAAAACTATGATACTTAGTGAATGTGGAAAAAAAGACAACTATGATACTTAACAGGAAAACTTTCTATTAATCCCACTAACTAAAACTCTCAAGTACATACAGCCTATTCATCCAACTATCATTCCCTCCACATCGACATACACTACCTCTTCCAGCACCTAGCTCTTCAACTCTGGAGCAAATTCCAATCTGAGGCTGCTGCTCATTTGCCCACGTCCTCCCAACTCAGTGACTTTAAGGTTTTTCAGCTCTTCTCTGGCTCATGTTTTTAATCTCTCATCCGGTAGAATACACGTGAGAGCCCTGGTGGCACAGTCTTCAAAACAGTTGATCGCTGGCCCAAAGGTTGCTGGTTCCAGCCCATCAGCCGCTCTACGGGAGGAAGCAGTGGCAGTCTGTTTCCGTGACAGTGCTGGCCTTGGAAACCCCGTGGGGGCAGTTCCCCCTGTCCCAGAGGCCCATTCTGAGTCACACGCACACGGCTTGACAGCACCGGCCAGGGAGAGCACAGTAGATACCCTCGGTGTACACACAGCTGACTGGACTACGGAGACCAGCCCTCCCAGGTGCTCCTCTCTGGTGGGCGCACTCCTCTCGCTCCCTCCCGAGAGGGCACTCTAGCTCCCTAGATTTCCATTTCCGGTTTGTTCCTGCAGCGCCCCTCCGCCTCCTCGCCCCCCCACCCCCACCCCCACCTTGAAACCATATGGCTCCCAGTGACCAGCGCAGGAGTGAGAGGGCCCTGGGCCACGAAGGGCTCTGACCACCTCCCTCTGGGGGTGTATCTTGCTGTTGGCGGTCGCTGTCATCGAAATCGTTAAATGTATGCTCACTTTAAAATGCACATGTTTTACATTTGGTTTCTACCAACATTTGCAGCGTTGAGAGATGATCTAAAAAAAAAACAAAAACACAATAAAAACGTCTTCCATTGTTAAAAAACAACAACAAAAAGACGATAGAGCCAGTTTCTCCTTCCTCCAAATTACAGAAGATAAGGCAGTACTTAAGTTCACCCACAATGGGATGTAGTCAACACCAGTAGCTATCACGAAAAATCTAGAGAAACGAAGAGCAATCACTGAACATGATCCTGACGTAACAGTTTACAGAGAAAAAGCAGCCCTTGAGTTGTTAGAGAATTCAAGAGACTGGTGTTTAGAGTTGCACAGGAAATTTGGGGATCACAAAGGAAGCGACGATAACCATCCAGGAAATAGAGTAAACCAATGAGATTAGCACCCCCAGGCGTCCCCTATTTCCCCTCCCCCCCCAAAAAAAACACATCAAGATATATAGTAATCAAATGATCCAATTTCAAGGAAAAGGAGAGAATCATGAGAGCAGCTACAGAGGAAAAAGTAGTCACATGACAAGGTAAACAGGTAAGAATAAACTGAGACCTCTCCTCAGAGACCATGCAGGAAAGAAGGAATTGGAGCTACATATTCCGAAAGTTGAAAGACAACAACTGCAGCCCAATAATCAGTGACCCAGTAAAGCTTTCCATAAAATCTGGAGGAAAAATAAGACTATTCTTGAATCAGGAAATATTTAGAGAATTTACACAAGCAAAACCAACATTACAAAAAAATTCTATGCAGTTCTTTATGGGCAAAAAAATCAGTATGTGCAGCACATGAACATAAAGCCACCACAAAGCCTTTAAACACTACCCAGAAACCAATAGCACCCTCAAACATTACAGATTGGACAAAGACAAGAATAAATTTCTCACCCATATGTGCCTCCCTATGAAAGGGGAAGAAAGGAAAACACCAAACAGAAATATTAAGAAAACTGGACAAAAAACCCCCTCTGATATATACACCAATGGAATACTTGGCATCCCTAAAAAACAGTGATGAAACCATGAAACCCCTCAACTCATGGAGTGGAGTGATCCTGAAGACACTATGCTGAATGCAGTTAGTCAAACACAAAAGGATTTACTATATGAGTCCACTGTGGTAGGACCAAGCAGCAGATGGAGCACCAGCTCAAGTTTGCAGGCCAGCCAGTCTTCTGACTGGGGACCACAAAGCCTGGTAAAGGGCTGGACCAGTGTCAATAAACTAAAGCCTCTGTTCCAGGTAAGTATAGGGTAGGGTCACTTGGATGGAGGGCACCTAATGGATAGCTGGGATCAATGGCTGGGGGTGAGGTGGGGGGGCTGTCTCCTGAGTGGTAGCCATCTTTATCTAGAACGAGGTCACCCCCGAGAGGGAGGTAGCCCTGTCAGAGGGATAAGGCTGAGGGGAGGGACAGCACAACAGAGGGGAGAAAGAATGACAAGTTTGAGGGAACACAGGTGCACATCTGTTGAGCAGAGCAGGAGGACTGACCCCAAGATCTTGGGAGGAGAGACCTCAGATGATCTTGGGAGGATTATGTGGGAAGTGTCTCTAGTGGTGTTGAGCTGGTATGCAAAAGTAACTGGGGCCTTTTGGGGGTTTCCCAGAACCCAGGCAAGGGTGTCCTAGAACAATGGGACACTGGATCCTGGACTGTTGGGATACATGGCATGCTCCAGAGGGAGCATGCATCAGTGGGACTCATGTGGAAACCCCACGAGGTGAACTAGACTCTACCTCAGAAACACTTGCATATTGAGAGCTTAAGCTGGAAAACACTGTGTGTCCCAGAAACAGAGACAGCAGTATCAAGAATGGCAAGAGCTGACTACATGTGTGCTCTGTATGCTTTTTAAGATATGTATTATTCTGGCAATCCTATGACAGCCATTCTCTTAAATTATCCTTATGCATGTTTATAAGGTGTATCTCAGGGGTGTGCCGTCACTGGGGATCACCTTCTTGAAGCTGTGCTACTGGTTTCAGTATTTTTCAGCAAAGGAAACCTAGGCAAGTTGAGCCCATAGGAAGAGAAATATTAAACAAGGTTAAATAAGGAGAAGATGTCAAAAAGTTCAGGAAGGGAAAATATGTTTGGAGACAGATTATGGAAGCCATTGCACAATCAAGTTTGACAGGATTGAACTAGGGAATGATATGACATATTAACTCCCAAGATGAGTTTTGGAATTGCACTAAATCCTAGATCTAACTTACTAACAATTAGTTCTTACATCATTGCCCTGTTTGATATTCACCTTCACGAGGTGATCACTGAAGATAAGAGTGCTACGGCCAGGAGGGGTGAAGAAAGCCAATGGTACCCAGCAAACAGAATAGTGCCTGAGGTCCCAAAGGCTTGCATTCAAACAAGTAGCCATCTAAGTGTGGAGTCAACTCAGTCCACACTGACGAAGCACACCAGCTTGTTTGATCAAAAGATGAAAATTAAATATTTAAAAATTCAAATATGGTGAAGAGAAAAGCATCAGAACTAACATTATGAAAACTCAATTTATAGAAGATTATGGGGGATAGTGGGAGCCCAAAATCCATCTGCAGTTTATCTAGTCAGATTAAGCCACTGGCAGACCCATTCTAGCCAAAGGCAAAAGTCTTGAACTGTGTTCCTATTAAGCAGAGACCATTATAATCTTGATTATGTGGGATTGAACTCTATACTTGAGAATTTGACACATGTCCCCCACCCCCAGACACAACTTGAATCTGTACTGAGGGTAAGTATCTCTTTCTTGTTTTAAGCCAAAAATTTCCTCCCTGAATTCTTGAGTGTTGATGGAGGACTTTTTCTTCTTATGTATTATTTGTGTTTTTGTCTTTATACTCTTGTAATTTTATCCTTGCCACCTTATTATGATTTTGTTTTTTATTGTTTTTTGGGGGGGCTTTCCTGGCTGTGAAGCAAAGAAGTCATCTGAAACATGAGAATAACTGATACAAGGGGTTATAAGGAATGCAGGGGTGGACAATAAAGAGGGAAAGGAGATTGCAGGAATAAGAAATGAAAGTGGTAATGGGGAGGGAGCACTAGAATTGATTGTCAATGCACAACTCGTTTGATAGGCAATTTTTACCATGGAGGTGCTCTAAGATGGATGCAGTGGTGACTGTACAATGCCCCGTGGTATGACTGAATGAATGAACTATTGAATTGTTTGATATGTAAATTATAAACCAAAAAAACTGTTGGGGAAAAAAAAACATTTGATCTAAGAAATGTTATTTTAAAGTGGAGCAGCATTCATTAACTTCATTGCAACATTTCAATAATTTAGGAAGAAGTTCACTTCAGTTGTTTTTAAATTTTCAAATAGCCTTAAAAAGTGGTGAGATTCAAATAATTTCACAACTGGTTCATTGCTCTAATGACTACTTTAAGTATAAAGTCACGTAATATGCTGGAAACTAGCTTATTATTTCATACAGTTAATACTTAAGTAAGAACAGTAAAAGAAGTACACAAAAAAGATTATAATAAAGAGCTTTTTAAATATTAATGAAAAAGTATTAAATTTGTGAAAAAATCAATAAAATTGTTATTTATTAAAGAAACTGTAAAGAAGACAAAAAGGATATGGCAGAGGGGATTGGTCAAGGCTGTATATTTTCATGCAAGGCCTTTTATTATCAGCATGATAAAGGAAACGTTTTCTTTTGTTCATGTTTTAACTTTTCCAGTTTTCTTTTTAAAGGGTTACTGACATAATTTATGTACCATCCAAATAATGATTTAAATATATTTAAGCGTTGTGCAGCTCTCTAGTGATTTTTAAGTTGATATTTGATGTTAAAATATTTGTCAGAAAAACAAACCATAACCAAAACACACAAAAACATAAGCAACCATCGTGACACACAGAAGTCACACCCTTGCTTACTAAAAGCGAGGAAGACTTGAAGCATCAAGAATTGGAATTCAATGTTAAGAAAACCAAAATTCTCACAACTGGACCAATAGGTGACCTCATAATAAACAAAGAAAAGATTGAAGTTGTCAAGGACTTGGTCTTGCTCAGAACCACAACCAATGTTAATGGCAGCAGCGGTCAAGAGATCAAATGATACTGCATTAGGTAAATCAAGATCTCTTTAAAGTGTTGAAAAGCAAGGATATTACTTTTAGAACTAAGGTACACCTGACCCAACATATGGTCTTTCCAATTACTTCATATAGTGAGAGTTGGACACTGAATAAGAAAGCCTCAAGAAAACTCAATACATTTTAACTACATGATCAGGAAGGATGACTATGGACTGCCAAAAGAACAAACAGATCTGCCTTGGAATAAAGGCTGCCAAAATGCTTCTTATGCTATCAGGAGAGACCCCTCAGTGAAGAAGGAAATAATACTTGGTAAGATGGAAGAACAGCAGAAAAGAGAAAGGATCGATGAGCTGGACTGACAGTGATGCAACCACGGGTCAACAACGGTGAGGGTGGCGCAGGGCGTGGCAGTGCTTTTTTCTGGGGAAGGGCTTCCTTCCTGACAGGGTCTCTATACTCTGAACAGATTCAACAGCACCCAACAACAACGATTTCCTGAACACCGGAGATCCTGGACAAATTCTGCTTTCCACCTCATCCCAATAGCCATGTGTATGTCTGGCCCAACAAAGCACAGATGGCATCGTGGCTATTCATTGGGCTACTAACCCTGAGGTAAGCAACAGAAAACCATTAGCCACTCTTCAGGAGGAAAATGAGTCTTTCTACTTCTGTAAAGAAGTCTCAGAAACCCTCTGTCTGATAGGGTCGCTATGAATCAGAATCGACTTGATGGTCAAGAATTTATTTGGATTTTTGGTTTTAAGTCCTGCCCAATATCTGCCTAATATTTCCTGCCTCTTCTTCTAAGGTCACACCTTTCCTTGTTATTACAATTACAATTACTATTACATTACTATTACAATGTCATTACTAGTACAATTTCCCAAACCCTGAACTGAATTATTGAATGCTACAGCTGAAACGCTCAATCACTCCCTGCCCTCAATGGCAACAATCCAGTATAATTTTGTGCTCATCAACTCCTCTCATTCATTGACTTCCTTTCTCTCATTATCCATCAGCCTCTCCCTGCCTAGCTTAGCAACAGTTTTATAAGCATTCCTGTGCAAACACCCCTAAAAGCTTCCTTCCTTCTCTTTGTCTTCCAAACCTTGGCAGAAACCAGCCATCTCCCTTTCTATGTCTGTGATAGAGCAACTGATGTTTGCCAAACAAAATCTGTACAACCAGGCAGGTGGCTTTACTGAAATTAATCTCAAGGAAGGATATAATAGTTCCCAAGAATGCTAGTCCTTTTATGTTTACTTTCCTATTTTAGAAATGATTCATGTCCTAACTTGTTGCTCCCTCTACACGTAGCCCTCTATCTATGGAGAAAACAAAAGTCCTCATCTCATTATTTCTGTACCTAAGTTCACCCTTTCTCTTAAAGCACCTCTCTCAGGCCAGATTTGGGCAGTGGCCTGCATCCCACCCTGCCTTGCTTTCCAGACTCCATTCTCTCTGTTGGCACTTCTCCAACCCGATCTATTTCCCTGTAGGTCATTTCACTCAACATATCAACAGGGTAGATTATCTCTGAACTTTAGAAAACTGACCCTCTCTATCCACTGAACTGCTGCTTTTCCCATCCATGCTGGCAGCATGGTGACAGGGCCTCCCTGGTTTCCGTTTCCACACCCTATCTGACTCCTGCCTTATTTCTCTGAAATGACTCCTGACTGTGTGATGGGTAGGAATTATGTCAACTAGACAATCCTATATAGTTAGCAGCACAGGGCAATATGTGATGGGCAGTAATTACATCAGTTAGACACTCCTTTGTAGTTAGCTTCTAAATCATCAAAAACATTTGGATTTTTTAATGTATAACAATTCTTATTTCTCTTAAATCTTCAGATGATATGTATGATTACCATACTATAATCTACTAAGGAGTTACAGTTATTTTGAAGCCTAGACCCTCAGAAGACATACCTGCGAATTGCTTTTGGTGTTTTTCCAATTATAAAAGTGGCCTGGTCTGTATGATAAACCTTTTTCTTCTTCTGGCTCACGGGACATGCAACATACAAGTGAGAAGAAATTCCTCCTTCATCTGGCTGCTGCTCTTTCTCAGAATGCATGTCTGCAGGTGCTGCGATTTTTTCTTCATGTGGCTGCAGCAAGGGAAGAAAGTAAAACTGAGTCTAAAAAATGTCATCTTTTAGCAAGTTGAGACTGTTTTTTTGTTTTTCTGAATAGGTTTTATATTCAAGTATATCATATTTCCCAACCGAAATCATTATGTCATATGATAGCTACTTAGACCTTTAAGAAGAAGATATGGGATAAATTACTTTTTTATTTTATATAAAATATAAAATATTTTATATTATATATATAAAAGTAAATGGCAATATGGCATTATGGCATATGGGATTATAACAGGACAGGTTGAGAAGCAAGAGATACTAATAACAATGGAGACAAGAATGCAGAAAATGTTCCAAAATTGATTGTAAACTTTTTGATGTTTATGAACCAATCTTTATAGGGTTATAAAGATTATATAATTACATAATTCATATATGAATTATATGTCAAAACATTTTTTAAAAAATCAAATGGCAATAACATTCTTCTATTTCCAATAATGTGGGACATCCACTATCACAAATAGAAATTCTTGATTAAACTTACATGGTGGTGTCATAAACATGTAATATCCAAACTTTTAAAATGCAATCATTTTTCCTAAGTCATTCAACAGTCTTTCAGTTGTTATTAAGCAGTCTTAATTTTACATAAAGATAAATGAAAAAAATAACATCTTTATGTAATTAAAACAGAAGCCATTCTTATAAATCCTATCTGCACAGGATTGCAAGCATATTTAGTGATTTTGTGATGAGTTGAATTATAGAGTCATATTGAGTTTATAGACTGTGGGCTGTTTGCCTGATGTGAAGTGATAAATAAAGCGGGCAAAGAAAAAAAATCATAAAACTGAATCAGTTGCTGTCAAGTTGCCTCTGACTCATGTGCTCCATGGGGTTTTCATGGGTTGATTTTGCAGAAGTAACTTGCCAGGCCTTTCTTCTGAGGCCCCTTTGAGTGGATCTGAACCTCCAACCTTTCAGTTAGTAGCCAAATATGTTAGCTTCGTGCATCACCCAGAGATACTGATTTCCCTGAGAAGTGAATAAAGTGCAAAGTCCCCATGTCCTTCTAAAAGATAAATATGGCATAAAACCTGGCAATAACAACAACAACAAGATTATACTTGGAACAAGGTATAAAAGTAAGAAAGAAAGGAAAATCTTTCTGTGTCAGAAAACAAAAAAATAACTCAAGGTAAGTGGGAGCTGAAGGGCAGCAGCCTCAAGGCAGGGTCTTCAGTTATACTCTGCAAAGTCTGGTGTGTCTAGAGAGGCGATGGAGAGTTCCTTCCCTATACTTGAAAACAAAACAAAAAATCTAACATGGGCTGAAAACGTAAATTTGACCTTCAGCAGACCCAGCCTCGGGGTCCAAGAGAGAAGCAGTCTATTGTCTTCCTCTAGACAGAAAGTTCTCTGGCTGTGCCATTAGTAGAATCCTATTCTTGCATCATCTATCCAGTTTGGGAAAAATAAGCTGAAAAATCGGTATTAAAAAATATCCCAGAACCAGTCACCCATAGATCAGAAGGAGGGGTGAATAAAAACATACAGAGGATGATCCCCTTATTCCAGAGACCACTTGTGATGGCAACAGGAGAACAAACACTCCCTGATGAGGAGCTGAGACTCACAATAGAAAGAACACGTCCAACACAATGTGTGGACAGGCAGATGCACATATACGTTATAGATGATACAGTAATATGAAAGAGACTTTCAACCATTAGGCACATTCAAAAAGATAAAGGAGGTAATAGAATCCACCAGCAAGAATTGAGCATTATAGAGTCATATTTAAAAAGCAAATACAAACTTAAAGAAAAATGCAATTATGAAATAAAAAATGGGGATGGGGTGTGTGTGTGTGTGGAGGGGTAACAAGAGACCCCTAAAAATCTGGGCTAAGCAGCAAAAAATGCTTACAGTGCTAGTTGATGCCTTTGAAAAATTACTCAGAATGTAACACACAGCAAGGGAGAAGACAAAGAAAAGGAAATAAAGAGAAATGTGTCTGGAAAGCTAGAAGGCTGTCCTGGAGAGAAGGTGAGACAGAGAATAGTGGAGAACTGCAGAAAGCATGAACCTTCCAACTGACAGAGCAAAGAACACCTCTTTGGGAAAAGAACTTTGTTTAATCACAGATAAGGACGCTATCTTAAAACTATCCAATGGGAAAGACAAGTATCCTACAAAGAAATGACAAACAACAGCAGACTTTAAAAAAATTAACAAATCATTTTACTGAGTGCTCTTACAGCTATTATAACAATCCATACATCAATTATATCAAACATATTTGTCCATATGTTGCCACCATCATTTTCAAAACATGTTCTTTCTGCTTGAGTCCTTGGTATCAACTCCTCTGTTTTCCCTCCTTCATCCACCCTCCCACCCTGTGGACCCCTGACAAATTCTTCTTCTTCTTCATATTTTACATTATCCACTGTCTTCTTTTACCCACGTTTCTGTTGTTTGTCCCCCTGGGTGGTAGTGATGGCGGTGGTGGTTATACGTTGACCACTGTAGTAAGTTCACTGTTTCTCCCCACTTCCCCTCACTTTTCCTATACCTTCATGTCACGACTACCATTACGATTCCGGAGGGGGCTATCTGTTCTGGATTCCATGTGACAAGAGCTCTCAGCTTTACCTGTGTACACGTACAGGTCTAGCTGGATTTGTAAATTAGAACTGGGGTCATCATAGGGGGGGAGAGGAAGCATTAAAGAACATAAAAGTTTGAAGATCAACAAGTGGTCATCTACCTGAAAAGCAACAAAGTCCACATGGAAGAAGCACACCAGCTTTTGTGACCATGAGATGTCTATAGGATCAGGTATCAGGCATCACAGAACAAAAAAAATATCATTAAGAATGAGGGGGGAGGGCAGAGTGGGGACCCAAACCACATCTGTAGGCAACTGGACATCCCCTTATAAAAGAGTTACGGGCAGGAGATGAGTCAATCAGGGTGCAGTATAGCGTCAATGAGGCATACGATTTCTCCCTAGTTCTTTAATGCTTCCCCCACCCCTCATAATCATGATCTCAATTCTACCTTACATATCTGGCTAGACCAGAAGATGTACACTGGTATAGATAAGAGCTGGAAAAACAGGGAATCCAGGGCAGATAAACCCCTCAGGTCCAATAATGAGAGTAGAAATACTAGGGAGGGTAATGGGAAGGTGGGGGTAGGGAGGGGGAACTGATAACAATGATCTACATATAACCCCCTTGCTGAGGGATGAGCAATAGAAAAGTGGGTGAAGGGAGGCATCAGTCTGTGTAAGACATAAATAAACAATAATAATTTATAAGTTGTCAAGTAGAGAATCCTAATATCTCCCTGGAACACAAGGACCTTCTATTTATAGTGTTATTGATTAGTCTATGGTACTAATTTTCAAACACTATTGAAAGAGGGAGATTGAAAAAGTGTAGGCTAACTACCTATCACAATACCTGGATTAGTCACTTGTACAAAATAAATACTTACATGACTGGATGCTATTTGCAAAACTCATGAGAGTTGGTGGACAGGCAAAACTAAAATTAATATTCACTGTAATGTAAGACACTGGTTTGCTCTGATTACACATATCTTAATACAGTAAGTAGGGCACTGAAGTAGTAAGTAAATGTTAGTCCACCAACTGACAGCTCAATACTCTTGGTATAACTGTCTTCTGCTTCTTCACATACCCTGTAGTTCTGACCTTAAGGACTCACGTTACAGGTGTGTTTGAGGTTAGCTTTTCCTTTTCTTACAGTACACTTCGCTTTTCCTTTTCTTATGAGTTTTTTCACTGAAATAGGTAAAATGACTCATAAACATATATCCTTTAGTGGTCAATTCTAATGGAAGCGAATTGATTAAAGAGCTTTTGAACCAATACAAAGTATCAAGTGACCCAGTTGAACCAGTCATCAAAGCAATTTTCTTCCTAACCTGTATCTTGTTTCCCAACATGTATCTTAAGAGATTAATAAAGGAAAATATTTGATCTTAAGGAAATGATTGAAAGCAAGGAAATAAGATCAGCATTCAGATTTCTAGTAAGAAAGTTTAAGAGGTTTCATTATTGTAGATGATCTCCATGAAATAAGCATCCATTTCTGTAAAGCAAGTCCAATGGCAGTCAGTCAATTCTGGCTCATTATGACTTTATATGACAGAGTGGAACTGCTCCTGAGAGTTTTGGGGAGGGGAATTCTTTAGTCACCTTCCTTGTTCTTCGGCCAAGTGGCTGCTGAGGGTCACTACTGACCCTGTGATTGGCAGGTGGACACTTAACCTACCCACAGAGACTCCAGGCTTCTTTTCTTACTTTGAGGAGATGTAATATTTGCCAGGGGTAAGGGCAGTAAGCGGAACAGGAGGAATGTGGCCAGTCCAAAACACCCTTTTTATAATACCGCAAATTCTGAAGCTATTATGGAGAAATATTCATGCCAGCAGTGGCAATTTTCAGCTATTTACCTACATGTCCTGGGTCTTCTGACCCTGAGATCATCTCAAAGCTCATATTTTGTAGATGCATTTTTTAAAAATTGGTTTTATAAAGTTTCCAAATATTCTTGAATGTTTTTTAAAGTATTCAAATATTTTCAGCTTTTCCAAGCTTTTCCAAGCAGTCATGTGGATTTTCAATAATAAAAAAGGTTCAAATTTTAAAACTTGATTATCTTAGGCAGTAATAAAAGGAAGAAATAATATTCTTTTCTCACAAGGGCTTAATAATGTATCTTTTATTTAAAGAACCTGCCGAGTTTCCAATTTCCATTTTTATAGGGGATTTAAGCACTTACAAAGCCCTGGTGGGCAGAGGGCCTTTAGGGTGCTCAAACCCACCGGCCGCTCTGAGGAAGAGAAAGAAAGGAGGCTGTTTGCTCTTGTCAAGATTTACAGTCCTGGAATCACCAATGATCCATTCTACTTTTTCATATATAGTCCTTCAACTACATGATTCTCAAAAGTACTGTGAAATTTTTTTAGGTCTTTATTGGTTCTCCTAGGAACATTCCTTATTGTCAGATAGATAAAAAGTTCATGAAGCATTCTAATAATCACTGGTAGTTTTCTTTATCATTTGAAACAAAAATAGAACTCACATTATTTCAAGTATTAGATCTAAGTCTAGTTGAATTATTTTCTTTTTTTTTTTTTTTTTTTTTTTTGTGGGCATCACTGCTCTCCGGTGGTGGAAGTAGGAGGCCCAGCCCCACTGCTGGAATTGAACCTCCGTCCCAGTGGGCCGCAGTCCCGCGCACAACCACTACGCCACCGGGGCTCAGCCCAAGTTGAATTATTTTCATTGAATTTAAAAAAATCTATTTAAAGTGTCAATGGAGGGAAACTATTGTCAATCCAGAATAGAAAAAAAACAAAACAAAACAAAACAAAACACAATAGAACTCAAGATTCTTCAAAAATTTTAATAAAAAAATGTCTTCCTATTTCACAATCATATAATTACATTAGCATTTTCTATTTACTTTAACCTCAAAACAAACCCACTGCCTTCTGGTTGCTTCTGCCTTGCAATGGCCTGATAGGACAGAGTAAACTGCCCCACAGGGTTTTGGAGGCTGCCACCTTTATGGACGCTGATGGACACATTTTTCTCCACACATAGCTGGTATGCTCACACCTCTGTTAGCAGTTGACCTGACCTCTAACTGCCATGCCAGGGGGTGCTCATTCATTCTGTACACATAAATCTATCTTGGCATACTAGGAAACCTCACTTCAACACTGTAGAGAATCTTTAAGGAAAACAACATGGTTTTTAGTTCTATTCTTTAAAGTTAAATTAGTCAAAAATTAAGCAAAGAAATGGGAAAGCTGACTGGGTAGGTAGGAATGGAAGGGTAATGATAGGGATGAATTCTCTCCCTTCTCGTACCTGCCCACCTGTAATAAGAAACATCACAAGCTGAGAGCACATGTTTTAGAAGCTATTTTAACACACTTGCTAGTTCAAACTTTGGCAGAAGAAATATAACTGTAATCACTGCCAGCTTCTCCTTAGTTACTGTCAGCAAACTGCTGGACACAGGGGGATACTGCAGCGCTCCTGCAGATCCTGCTCTTCTTCCTTCCATAAAGCTTTCAAGTCTTTTTTTTTTTGGGGGGGGGGGGCCCATCATTGCCCTCTGGTATTGGGAATAGGAGACCCAGCTATGCTGCTGGATTTGAACCTCCAACTCAGTGAGCCGCAGTCCCGCGCACAACCACTACTCCAACGGGGCTCAGCCCCTCTCGAGTCTTAACAGGTATGGGGAACTGTCCACTGTGGGCTATGGGCAATTTGTGGACTCCTTTACTGAGGGAACTAGCTCCACACAAAGCAGACACTCCTGACAAAGCATTAACAAAAGGCAAGGTGTACTAGTAATTACACAAACTGCTCTTTCCTCACACAGAAGAGAAGGCTGGACAAGTCAATGAGGACATTGGAAACAAGGAGGAGTCCGATGGCGGGCACACCCTGAGTAACGAGGGAGGGGAAGGTTCAGAAGCTGAATGGAGAATTCGCTCCTTCCATGTGAGTTCTGTTGTCTACACTTGGGTCTTGAGAATGAGACAGGGTCTCACAAACCTCTCCAAGATCACTGCCACATGTGGACACACTGTGTGGCCACCAGTTGTCAGTGGCCTGACTGTGGCAAATTTCCTATCAAGTCTTTCAAAATATTTTTGGTTTTCTTCATCAAACATTAAATGGTGAAGTGTGAGGGGCTACAGTGCTTTTATTTACACATCTGTTTAAACAAAAAAAATTTAAAATATCCCTTTGGGAAAAGGCCTCACCCCATAAGCACATAAAGTCATAAAATTGCTTTTCTTTGTAAAACAGGGAATCAGAAATTCTATGAAAACACAACACAATGCAAAGAAAATCACTCAGATTGCCTCTGAGTTCAAAATGACAAAGCCTATTCAGGATCTCTGGACATGGCTGTAAACAAAGTGTTACTGTAAAGCCAATTTCCTCAAACTCAACAAAGACCTACAGCATTATGATCTATTCCCTGAGTTGTCTTAACTTACCCTTTATAGAAACCCAGTTGGTAAGGAGATTATACACTATACACTAGAAGGTTTGTGCATTTGTGTATGTGCACATATGTTTAAGAATGACACATAAATGTGAGGAAAGTCTAGTGACATTTAAATCTAAAACTCTTTTGGAGAAGAAAGGGAGATGAAAAAATTTGTGACAATGGTTCTGTTTTCCTTCTGGAGGAAGTAAAAGTTACAGTCCAGCTATGTCTACTTTATACATCATTTTCCTTTGTGATTGAGTCCCAGAAGGACCACTTTGTGGTTGTCCAGAGTCTAGGTTCCTTTTTTATTTACCCAATGGAAGTTACTTTTCAAAAAATTACATTGTAAATTAAATTTGAGGGACACGTGTGGACACTCAATCATTTAAATGGGTGACCCATTTACTTAGAAGATGAAGCCAAATGATTACTCTGGAAGAGCAAGTGGACACTGTGAGTCTATGTGCTGCAAATCACAACTTAACAACCCGCTCTCCTTGGGACCTGTGACCATGGAGGCACTGCCAGTCATGGCTCAGGAGCAACTACGGATGGTCTGTGGTGCCCCTTTCCTCTGCTTAGCCATGTGTTTGAGAGGAATGTGAGCGATATATACATGTATGTGTATGCATGTGTCTTAGCTACCCATGATGTAACTATTTTTAAAAGTCAAAAATACTTCACCATGTTAATAATTGAGATGAACTGAATTGTGAGGGTAGGAAGAACTAGGACAGATTGTGCCCCTTCAGACTTCTTTTTGCTTGCCAAACATTAAAAAAAGGAACATGATTGGAAATTCCTCAAGTGTGTCTGTGTTTTGACATGGTATAAATGAAAGAATATGTATAGAATTCAAAAAGAATGGGTAAACAGATGGAAACACCACTTTCAGAAATATACAGATCTAGATGGAGGATATATTGAGAAACAATAGCTTCACATTTTGATAGCTGTGTTTGATGCAGGTTTTCATGATTTTGTTGCAATATTTTTTACTTACCCTCACATGCCAAAAGAGTAAGGTTGACTTATTCTGATTGAATTATCTGTAATGGTAAATTTATTTGTTTCCTTCACTTTTGCACATCATCTGGAGATAGAGTTGCCCTTGTTTCCTTAATCAGATGCGCACAAGAGCATATTTTTAAGTTTTTATTATGGCAAAGAGTACTGGGGGTCCCCTTGGCTGGAGGTGATGGATCAGATGTGGACATTTATGACTATGCCCTCAAACTGGATAAGAGATCTGGTATCCATTCATACAATCTATTTTTGTCTTATCCACCATTCATGTGGAATCCAGTTGCATACTGGATCAATTAGCAAGAGATGATCAATACCCCACCCCTAGCTCTTGTTGAATAGCAAAAAGCAGCACAGTCCCAAGAGACCTGAGGAATCTGTCCCAAGAGACAGATTAGGAATGTCAGTTATACAGGTGTCACTGAAGGTGGTGAAGTGGTAGGGGCCTCATAACTTAAGCAACCTGGGATGTGGACACCCTCATGGCTCAGCATGATCTTTATTACCATCTGCACATTTTCCCGCAACTGAGCAGGTGTCAATTTCATTCAGTGTCTACCCAGTTTTCTTGCACAGCAGTCACTTTTCCTTGTATCCCATCTGCTTGGCATCTGTGGCCTTTGCTTGGGACAACTGGTTCACTTGTTTGGGTGAGGTCCTTTACATGTGCTTACCTTGCTTACTAGATAATTCATCTCTGCTCAGGTGGAAAGTAGCAGGTCAGGCTGAGGCAATTATCCTCATGGAAACTTGCAGACATACTTTTCCTGCTTTTCGGAAGAAAAATGCTAGAGCAGGATAGTGGGCCTTCTTGGGTAGTGGTCTGGGCGCTAGACTATGCACCCTAGGGCCTGGGGTCCACGCCTTTCTTGGCACTTACTGTGTAAATTTGGGAAGGTTTATCATCTTTAATTTGGAATGGACACAAATAGGGATCTCTTCCAGTCAGTAGGCCAAATAGGTGTCTTCCAAATTTCCTGGCATAGACAAGCTGAGTACTTCTATCAACAGCATGTTGAAACATTTCAGAGTATTCCATCAATTCCTGTTTAGCCTTGTTTGGGGTTATTATTTTCAGTGCAACTTGAACTTCTTCCCTCAGCATCATTGGTTCATATGCTACTTCCTGAAATAGTGAAATGTGAGTACAGTGACTCTGTATTCTTTCTATCTTCTTTTGATGTTTTCTGTATCGCTCAGTATTTTGCCACACAGAATCTTTCAACATTACAACTCCACGCTTGACTTTTTTCTTGAATTTCTACAATTTAAGATATGCTGAACATGTTCTTTCTTTTTGGTTTTCTAGCTCTAAGTCTTTGCACATTTCATTACAATATCTTACATTTTCTTAAGCAAGCCTTTACATTTTTCTATTCAGCTCTTTGACTTCATCATCTCGTGCATTTACTTTAGCTACACTTGATTAAGAGCAAGTTTTCAGAGTCTTTCCTGACATCCACCTTGATCTTTCTTTTTTGTCTTCTTAATGAGTTTTTGCTTTCTTCATTATAGATGTTCACTCACTCATCAGGTCGTCTGTCATTAGTGTTTAATGCATAAAAAAACATTTTGATGTGCGCGGGACTGCGGCCCACTGGGATGGGGGTTCGATTCCAGCTCCACGGAGCAAAGGCTGGGCCTCCTGCTCCCCCCACCTGAGGGCAGTGATGCCAAAACAAAACAAAACAAAAAAAAAACATTTTGAGGGTTAAAAAAATAAAAATTTTTTGAGGTGTTCTGAAAATTCAGGTGGGATAGATTCAAAATATTACTTTGGCTCTTTTGGACTTCTTTTAACTTTCATCAGCTTTACTCTGAATTTACATATGAGCAAATGATGGTCTGTTCCACAATCAGCACTTAGTTTGATTTTAGCTGCTGATATGGAGCTTTTCCAGGGTCTCTTCCCACAGATGGAGTCAATTTGATTTCCGTGTATCCCATCTGGAGAAGTACATGTATACAGTTGCCTTTTGTGCTGTTGGAAAAAGTTATTTGCTATGAATAAGTCCTTGGTCTTGTCTTTTATCAAGGGATCTCCAGTTTCACATATAACACAAAGTCCCTATTTTCCCATTACTGCTCCTTCCCTGTTGTTCCCAGTGTTTGCATTATAAACATAATTGTAAATGTTCATAATTATAAATGCACTCGATTTTCTGTTTTATCAATTTCTAACTAAAGTTGTTGCTTGGTGCATAAATTTGAATAATAGTTGCATTGATTGGATTTCCTTGAAAGTGGATAAACATTATTCTATCACAGATAGCACTGTATTTCAAGATTGAGTTCACAAGTACTTTTCAATGATGAATGTAACACCATTCCTATTGATTGCTATTCCCAGCATAGTTTTAAAATGGTCAATACCTATCTTTATGTGTTCCATTGCATTTTAGATAACTTACAATTTCCCTAAGTTCATACTCTGCACATTCCAATTTGATTAGCTGATTTTTGCAGCTGTTTCTTTTTACCTCCAATCAAAGTCTGTGACAGTCATGTATTCGTGATGTGAATTTCATGATTGGGATGTTGGGGTGGGTCTAGCCTGTTAATCTGGAGATAGCCAATGAGTAGCCAAAGAGGGTTCTGTGTGGGCATGGCTTTCTCTTGAGAATTCTGCGAAGTCTTGTGGTATTTCTCAATTGGAGAAGAAAGACTTGATAGAGTCTCCAAGATGATGAATTGACAAGATGAGATGACAACATGCTGATCGATCCTGATTCCTGGAGAATGGAGGAGCCGGAGGAGAAGCCACATGGCCTCACCCTGATGGAGCCAAATCTCTGGGGCTGGAGAAGCCACTTGGAGACTCCTGCCAGGGCTGAGATGCTCGGGAGGTCATGGGGAGACCGCTGTAAGTGCTGAGATGTTTCTACTGACATTGGACACACAAGACTCTGCACCCACTCGCCTGTTATTGTTCCGGTGTCATTGCATGTGCTTCCTAAGTCAGAAGGAGACTTTATAGACAGGTCTCAGGTATATGGGCTAATATCGGACTTATGACTTTGGACTGGGTTGGGATGCTTTCTCAATGTTCCATTCCTCTTGTGTATAAACCTTCCCCTTATATCCATATGCGTGTCTATGAATTTGTTTCTCTAGTCTACCCGGACTAATACAAAGTCCACCAGCAAATGAAGATCTTTGCAGTTTCCAATTCTATAGGCTTTATTCCATTTATCTCACCCTAGGTGACTCCACTCAAAGAAAGCAACTCCTCCAAAATCACATTTCTAGTGCCCTTTGACTAGAGGGGCCCATCTTCTAGCATTATCTCTGACAATGTTCTGCTTCTATTCACTAAGTGTTAGTATCTGTTTCTATGCATAAGGTTCTCAGTGGCTTCTTTCTCCAAAGTGGGCAACCAATTCCTTCTTCACGTCTGCTTTTATTCTAGAGCAGTGGTTCTCAACCTTCCTTATGCCATGTCCCTTTAATACAGCTCCTCATGTTGTGGTGACCCCCAACCATAGAATTATTTTCGTTGTTACTTCATAACTGTAATTTTTCTACTGTTATGATTTGGGTGACCCGTAAAAGGATTGTTCAACGCTCAAAGGGGTCCTGACCTACAGGTTGAGAACCTCTGGCCAAGAGATTTCATTGAAATGTGTTCACTTTGGGTGATCCTGCAGGAATTTGAAATACCAGTGATATAGCTTCCAGCATCACAGTAAACACAAGTCAGCAGTAACCATAAAAAATCAAGATAAACAAAAGTCACCAAATACAGATCACCCAAACTTCTTGAGATACACAGAAAAAGAAGCCTTGGAACTATCAGAAAGAGAACACAGGGAATGATATCAGGACCATACAAAAGATCTAGGGATCAATCCTGAGGAAAAGGAAGAAACTGAAATCCTAGAAACCTTACACCCATAAGAAACCCAGAAGGTAAACAGTGAGATAATAGAAACAAAAAACATCATACAAAGGAGACTTCCTAATGTAGTGGATTATGCTTTGGGCTGATACACAAATAGTCAGCAGTTTGAATTTCCCATCACTCAGAGGGAGAAAACACAGTACAAGAACTGAAGAATAAAATGAAAGAAAGGGGATGTCAAATCAATGAATTTAAACATCACCATGCGGACATTAGCAACAGAGAACAACAATCTGAAAAAAGAAAACAAGAATCTGATGGTGTTGGACCCCATTAACAGAAGTAAGATAGGTCTAATGGGAAAAGAGGAAAAATACCAGTCCATTTCAAGAAGAAACAACTAAAGATAAAATTATAAAATAATTCATGGAAGAAATTTTTTCCAAAATCAAAAAGGAGAAGACAATAACCATTCAGGAAGCAAAGAACATCAACTAGGTTAGCCCACAGGAGGAAAAAAAACCCTCAAGACATGCAGCAGTCAATGTCAAGGAAAAAAATAAAATCTTGAGAACTGAGGGAGAAAAAAAGTCACTTACGAAGGTAAACAGATAAGAATAAACTCAGACCTATTCATAGAATTCATGCAGGAAAAAGGAAATGGAGTCACTTTACCAAACATTGAAAGAAAAAAAATATTAATCAAGAATCCTATATCCAGCAACTATTCATCAAATATAAAGGAGAAATAAAAGTATTCTCAAATCAGAAACTATTCATAGAATTTGTAAAAACAAAACCAGCATTACAAAAAATATTAACCAGATCATTATGGTCAGAAATTCAACAACTGTAGCAGACAAACATGAGACCACCACAGCATGTAACACCACCCAGCCTCCCAGAAATCAACACACTGAAAAGAGTACCTAAAGCAACACAAATCTAGAGGGGAAATGAAGATATGAATAAACTCCCCCACTCCCAAAAAGATGAAAAATACTAAACACAAATAGTATTACATGGCAGCAATTAACCTATATTTAGAATTAATCACACTGAATGCCAATAGACTAAATGCAATAAACAAAAGACAAGCAGAAGCAGACTGGATTAGGCAACAAGTTCCATCAATCTCCTGCCTTCAAGAGACACATCTCAAATTCATAGTCAAAGGATAGTGAAAAATCTACCAAGTCAATGGCACCTAAAAAAAAAAAAGCAGGAATGACAATATCAATATCTGATAAAATAGACTTCAAAGTAAATAACATAGGCTGAGCCCCGGTGGCGTAGTGGTTGTGCGTGGGACTGCGGCCCACTGGGTTGGAGGTTCAATTCCAGCTCCCAGGAGTAAAGGCTGGGCCTCCTACTCCCACCACCTGAGGGCAATAACGCCTAAAAAAAAAAAAGTAAACAACATAATGAGAGATGAGAATGGACACTACATTTGATCAAAGAAGCAATAAAGAGCACATAGCCAAAATAAACAGATATGCACCTATTGAAAGATTCTGAAATTACATCAACCAAATCTTCAAAAAGTAGAAAAGAGAAATCACCTGATCAACAACAATAGTAGGAAGCCTCAATACACCACTCTCAAGGAAGGGCAGATCAACAGGAAAAAAAAACTCAATCAAGAAACTGAAGAGCTTAACAATACAATCAAAGAGCTTGATGTCTTAGATATTTATAGAGCAACCAAGAGCAAACCCCCTCCCCCCAAAAAAACAAGAACAACAACCATGTTCTTCTCTATGCACCTGGCAAATATTCTAAAACAGACCACATGCTAGGTCATAAAGTAAGTCTTAACAAATTCAAACACATAGAGATCATTCAAACCATCTTCTTAATTGACAGGGCCATCAACAATAGAAGGAATAAAACATTAAACAACATATGGAAGCTCACCAATACACTACTTAAAAAAGACTGGGCAGTAGGCCAAATAAGAGATAAAATCAGGAGGTTTCTATCAACAAACAAGAACGATAACGCAACATACCTAAACTTATGAGACACAGCAAAAGCAGTTATCAGAGGTCATTCTATAGCAGCTAATACACATATGAAAAAAGAGAAAATCATATTTAACACTTTAACACAATACTTGCAACAATTAGAAAAATGGCATAAATTCTCCAACAGCAGAACTCATAAAAAGTAGAGTAAAAATAAATGAGCTTGAAAACAGTAGAAAAATCAACAAAGCAAGAAATTGGTTCTTTGAAAGGATCAACAAAATCGATAAAGTGCTAGCAAACTTAACAAAGGAAATTAAAGAGCAGACAATAATGTCTAGAATTAGAGATGAAACATATCACAACAGATGAAATAAACAGCCAAATAAAATATTATGAAAGACTGTATTTCAATAGATTCGATAATCTAGATAACATGGACAAATACCTAGAAATACATCATCTACCCAAATTAACGCAGATGAACATAAAAAACTGCAACAGATCTATATTAAAAGAAGAAATAGACAAGGTTATCAAGAAACTTCCAATCAAAAGAAAGCCCAAGACCAGATGGCTTCACAGGAGAATTCTACCAAGAGTTCAGAAAGTGCTGTCACCACTTCCACACAAAAAACTGCAAAATATAGAAAGAAAAGCAAATTCCCAAACTCATTCTACAAAGCCAGCATAACCCTGATACAGGCAAAAAAACAAGGCAAAAAGACCTTAAAGAGATAGAAAACAATAGACCACAATCTTGCATGAACATGGACACAAAGAATCTCAACAAAATCCTGGCCAATAGAATCCAATAAAATATTTAAAAAAATAATACATCATTGACCAAGTGGGGTTCATACCAGGGATGCAAGGATGATTCCACATTCGAAAAACAATGTAATCTTCCACATAAACAAGATAAAGTGTAAGAAGCACATGATCATAGCAATTGATGCTGAAAAAGCAATAGACAATATCCGATTCGTAATAAAAGTTCTCAGTAAGATAGGACTAGAAGGGAAATGCTTCAATACAATACATTTGGCCATATATGAAAAAATCAATGGCCAATATCACCCTTGATGGGGAAAAGCTGAAAATATTCCCATTGAAAATGAGAACCTTAGAAGGATGCCCTTTATTGTAAATTGTATTGGGATTGTGCTGAAGGGCTTAGCCAGAATAATAAGAGTGCAACAAGAAATTAAGGGAGTACAACTAAGCAAAGAAGACGTGAAATGCTCACTATTTGCAGATGACAAGATTTTATAGAGAGAACCCCAAGGTCTCCACAATAGGACTGTTGGGTACAATTGAGAAATTTAGTAAAGTTGCAGGAGACAAGATTAACAAGTAGAAATCAAATGGACCCCTATGTACTATTGATGAGAGATCTAAAAAAGATATCAAGAAAACAACATCTTTCGCAGTAGCCACACAAAAGTTGCAATACCTAGGAATAAACATTAACAAAGACAAAAAGATTTTGTGGCAGTCATGTACTCTGGTGCCAATTTGATTAAGAGTGTAGGGCTGGAGTCTAGCCTGCCAATCTGGAGATAGCTAATGAGACCTCTGTGTGGGCATGGCTTTTTCTGAGAATTCTGGGGAATATCACAATATTTTCCATGTGGAGATAAGAGACCATCATCTCGGTCCCTGCGAGATGCTCTACTGACAAGACAAGATAGCAACGTGCATCTGATAGACCCAGAGTCCTAGAGAGCTGGAAGAGAGCCACATGGGCTTACCCTGATGGAACCAGACCTCTGGGGCCAAAGAAGCCACATGCAGACTCCTGCCATTGCTAAGATGCTTTGGAAGCCACAAGGAGATCCCTGTCAGCACTGAGATGCTTCTACAACAACTGGATACACATGACTCTGCATCCATTGGTTTGTGATTGTCCTGGAGTCATTGCATGTGCCTCGTGAATCTGAAGAAGATTTTCTAGACTAGTATCGGACATAGGGGCTAATATTGGACTTATGGACTTGGACTGGACTGAGCTGGGATGCGTTCTCAATGTTCCATTCATATATAAATCTCTCCCTTATATACATATGTGTGCTAATGAATTTGTTTCTCTAGTCTACCCGGACTAACATATATCTGTACAAAGAAAACTACAGAACCCTAATGTAAAAAACCAAAAGAGACCTACAAATCAAAGATAGGAAGATGTGTTCATAGATAGGAAGATGCAATACTGTGAAACTTTATCAATACTACCAATAGCAATCTACAAATTCAATGCAATCCTAATCCAAATCCCAACATCATTCTTTAACGAAATGTAAAAAGTAATTATCCATTTCATATAGAGAGGTAAGAAGTCAAGGATAAGAAACTAACTCAAAAAGACTAATGGAGTAGGTGGTCTTGCACTGTCTGACCTTAAAACCTACTTACTACACAGCCACAGTTGTCAAAACAGCCTGGTACTGATATTGATAGATACAAAGACCAGTGGAATAGGACAGGACACTCAGAAATAAAAGTATCTACCTACAGACAACTGATCTTCAACAAAGGCCCAAAGAACATTATATGGGAAGGGGAAGCCCTCTTCAACAAATGGTGCTGGACAAATTGGATATTCATCCAAAGAGGACTCATAACTCACTCCACGTACAATACCGATGTCAAGGTGGATCAGAGACCTAAATGTAAAACCTCAGGTTATAAGGATTATCAATGAGAAAATTGGGACAAGTCTAAGGGCCCAACCTAGTGCAAAGCATACATGGGTTACCAGTATAACAAAGGAAGCACACACAGTGGAAGATAAAATCAAGCATTGTATACATCAAAACATTTGATCAAGAGTAAAATGAGAGCCCATAGATTGCAGAAAGGTATCTAGCAATGACATAATGGACAAAGGTATAATTACTACAAATCTACAGAAAATGGCAATCTTCAAACAAGAAAAAAACAAAATAAATAACCCTCTTTAAAGGTTGGAAAGGACCTGAATAGACAGTGCACGAAGGATGACACCTGAATGGCGAACAATCACATGAGGAAATGCTCTACTTCGCCTGTCATGCAAAAAGTGCAAGTTAAAACAGCGAAATCCCATCTAACACCCACAACCCTAATCCAATGTCAAAAAACAAGTCCTGTAGAGAGTGTGGAAACATCTGAAGTCTTCTATTCTGCTGGGGAGCTTGTAAGTATGTAGAACCACTAAGGAAAATGATATGGTAATTCTTTTAAAACAGCTGACAATAGATAGAAATATTATATGACCCAGAAATACCATTATTGGGCATAAACCCCAAAGAAATTACAGACAGAAAAAAAAAAAGAAATTACAGACAGATCACAAACAGTTATGTGCTCTCCCATGTTCACTGTAGCACAGTTCTCAATAGCAAGATGTTGGAACCAACTTAAATTTCCATCTGCACAAAAATGGATAAATTTTTTTTAGTGTATACATAGGAAGAGGTATCCCCTCAAAATGGAAAAAAGTCCCGCTAGGTGAAGCTTTCGTAGTACTCATTTTCTTGCTTCGTGAGCATCAAGCAACTAGCTCTGAGTCAATGCATGCAGTGACATCGCTGGGGAAGATTCTCTCTAGTAACAGTGAATTTTTCTGTAAAAGCAGTTTCACTGAAATCCAATTTTTGTGATAGCTGATTTAAGAGAACAGTGTGCAGCAGTGAAACTTTGTTTCTTGCTTGGGAAAAAAGGCCCAGAAACTGTTGTGACGTTGAGCAGTTTACAAGGACATCGCTATGGGAAAAACAAGTGTATGAATGGTTTTCAAGTTTCAAAAAAGGTGAAATGTTGATGGATGATAAACCTCATTCTGAACATCCATCAACTTACCAAGCAGATGAAAATATCAACAAAATTCATGAACTTGTGCTTGAAGAATGATGAGGGACCACTGAAGAGATGTGGAAGTTATCTGGACTATCTTGGGGCTCAGTTCAGTAAATTTTAATGGATGATTTAGGAAGGAGAAGGGTAGCTACAATTTGTGCCTTGGGTTCTACTGACCAGGAAAAAGCATTGGGTAGAAATATGCCATACTTTCATATAACAGCTCTAAGAGGCCAAGATTTACTTTCCAAGATAATTACTAGTAATGAGACATGGTACTATGTTAAAAACCCCAACCAAACATCAATGAAGCCAGTGGAAGATGCTAGACACCGTGACCCCCACCCCCAAGCTTGTCAAGTGAATTCAAAGTTCAAGACAATGCTCATTTGTTTTTGTGATGTGAGGTAGATAGTACATTTGAAGTTCTTTCTACCAGCTCAGACTATTAACCAAGCTTTCTATTTAGAGGTTCTGAAAAAATTGCATAACAAGTGTGCTACAAAAAAGGACTGATTTTTGGCAGACGGGAGACTGGTTTTGCCACCACGACAATATACCTGCTCATGCAGCCATCTCAGTGCATCAGTTTGGCAAAAACAGCATGTCTCTCTTGCTCCACGCATCTTATCCACCTGACCCTGCTCCTCATTTCTTTTTGTTTTCACAAATGAAGAGGAGAGTAAAAGGGTAGTGATTTGACCATATAAACGAGGTGAAGAAAAAAACAAGGAAGGCGCTGTAAGCCACCCAAACAGATGAGTTTGAAAAGTGTTTCCAAAAATGCAATTGCAGATTTTTTTTAGGCATCACTGCCCTCTGGTGGTGGGAGTAGGAGGCCCAGCCTTTGCTCCTGTGGACTGGAATTGAACCTCCATCCCAGTGGGCCGCAGTCTCGTGCACAACCACTATACCACCGGGGCTTGGCACAATTGCAGATTTGAAAAATGTAGTAGTTGAGGTTGTCCTTTAAAAAAAAAATTAAATACATAGCCGGGCAAAAGAATTCTGGTTTAATGGGTACCCCCTTGTAAAATGGAACATTACACATCCCTAAAAACAATGAAATCATGAAATATCTCATGACTTGGAGGGATCTGGAAACCATTATGCTGAGTGAAGTTAGCCAATTTCAAAAGACAAATGTGGCATGAGGCTACTGCTATAGGCATGAACACCAGGATGGGAGTAGGCTCAGTCATTCAGGTCATCTAGTCTGCTTGCCAGGTGGATGTGGCAGCTAGGTAAAGAGCCTGACTGGTGCCCATGAACCATACAACATCCTCTCTATCTGTGCAAATTGAAGGCCACTTTGGTGAAGGGGCCTGCGAGTCAGTTGAGACCAGATTTTTGAGAGGGACAGGGGAGGATAACCAAGTCTCATTGTGTAAACAGTGTCCAGTCACAAAAGGATTTATTCTGTACAAGTTAGTAATCCATGTACTGCGATTTGTAGTTAGCCTACACTTGTTTAAGCTCCTTTTCCAACAGTTTTAAAATTATTACCATGAACTACTCAATGACACTATAAACAGAAGGTCTTTATGCTCCAGGGACATGATCAATAAGATTGTCTGCCATAAAATAACAAGGATGTCTCTAAGGTGAACCAGAGGAAGATAGAAAACATAGATTCAGGAATAGATTTGAGGCTCACAATTAATCCCAGCTCTTTGCAGTCTAAGAGTAATTAGCTCTTATGACATGTTCCTACTCAATATTTATACATTCCTGAAAGAAAAACATAAAATACAGGTGATATAAAAAAGCATAGTAAAGACATTGGGTGATGCCCAGCTATCAGAAAGAATAGCATCTGGATCTTAAAGGCCTGTTTTCAAACAAGCAGCATTTAAGTGACATGTCAATTACACCCACAGGGAAGAAGCATACCAACACATCTGTGATCTAAGGATCCTAAATGATATAATCCAAATCCCAAGAAGGGAATAGTATGAGTTTATTTGAATTGTGAGATTCTGGTGTGCCGAAGGCTGTGGATAACAGAAGCCCCAAAATATTTCCAGGCTCTACACAGGGAATATGTGTCCCTTCCTCTAACCATTATTGAGGGATGGAAAAAGACCTTATTATTAGACCAAGAGTATTAGAGAGATAACTAAAGTAGATTAAAATGATAAATCAGAGGGGAGTTAAAAAATGATAAATATGACTTGAATGATTAAAACTTTGTCATTTGATCTCCCCTTTGATATTTTGTACTTGATCTGATTTTAATATTTTGTTTTTTTTCATATTAGAGCTTATCTCTGCTGTATTTTGTCATTGTTGATAGTCTTACCGACTCTCTATAATGTATTTTTCTACAGTTTCCAGTGTATGAACCCCGGGAGAGTTACAAAGAGTGTAACTGGAATAAAGGTTCCTGGGTACAGCAGCAGAAGCGGTGGTTGAGGTTGTGGGGCAGGGGCAGTCAAGGAGGAGCTGATATCAAGGAGCAGCAGTAGGAAGACAATGTTTTGAAACTGATTGTGACAGAAATTGTACAACACTGGTTGATTTACTTAAACTGTGGAATGGTGTGATGTGTAGATTACATCCTAATAAAGTAGTTTGAACAAAATAAAATAAAATAAATCGGTAAGTTTCAATTGAACATATGCCAGGTACTACATTGAACAATTGCCAGGTACTACATTATGTCCCAGGAATAAAAAGATAAACCAAGATTCAACTTCTAACATGTGACAGCTAAGTTTGTTGTGCCAACAGAGCCAATGAACATGAGATTAATTGAAGGGTAGAGATATAAATGGTCTCTTTCTCTCTTGCTCTTGGACCTTTGAACCAGTATGCAGCCAGCTGTCTTGCTTGTTCTGTGCCCCCAATTGCAAGCTACACCACCTGTGGGACACCTAATCCATGGACTGTATTGTTATAAGTTGAGGTCCTTCAAGGCCTGCTTCACCATGCTACTGGAATATACATCTCTTGAGCTGGGGACCCTATCATCGGGCTGACTATTGGTGACCTGCCTTGCTATTTGCTGCCTGTGGCCAGAAAGCCTTAATTGCTCTACAGAGGGCTACCCAGTGACCCTTAAGACTTGAAGGACTGGTAGTGAATTAGCTGTTTCACAGGAGTTGCACCGAGCCATTTGTACTGCTTTATAGACTAATTAATTTTATTTCTTATGTTACATATCTATATAAATAAATATATATATAAAATTATTAGTGTCCTGGTTTTGTTTCTCTAAAGAACCCTAACACATAACACAAGAGATTTGCAGTTGTCTACATGATATAGTGCTGCTCTAACTGGCATAGCACGACTCTGAGTGGGTGGCAGTCACATTCAGGGTATTGGCTCTAAAGGAAG
This sequence comes from Nesogale talazaci, assembly GCA_004026705.1. Lineage (NCBI taxonomy): Eukaryota > Metazoa > Chordata > Mammalia > Afrosoricida > Tenrecidae > Nesogale > Nesogale talazaci. Next base: position 41,077 of record PVJH01008678.1, on the reverse strand, counting down.
GCTTTCTCTGTTAGCTCCTTTCAGCAGCGTTAGGCCTAGCCTCCTTGGAGATATCCAGATACTTTGACAAAAATCTTCTCTAGGTTCTAAGTTTTCTCGCACAAGGACTCAAGATTCAGAGGCCACCTTCCATGCCATGTTCTTTCCTGGCAATTCTGAGATCCAATATTGAATCCATGACAGTGAGTTTTGTTTGAAGGTCTAGCTCTGCTCAATTCTCTTTCCTTTTATCTCTAGAAGGATAAAAGAGAGTGCAGACATTCCCCAGAGAAGCTTTCCTTTCATCAAATTAAGGCTCTGCCCTGATAAAAGGTGCTGCATTCCACTTCAATTATATCAGATCATAGGTAAGCAAATCAGATATCATGGGGGATGATTATGTCTTTATATAACTGTACTATAATAACATTACAAAACTGACAAAGAGAGTCACAGTCCAGCCAAGTTGACACATATTTCTAGGGGACACACTTCTATCCATGACAACAGTTTAACCAGGGAACAGTGGTAGGCATTATTGGTGGCCTACTGACAGCTACTGCTTTGTTGCTTGAACAAAATTAGATTCTTTTAAAAATGCACTAGGGAAGGTGGATTGCTCTCTCAATTCTAAGGCAATAAACTTGGATGAGTCAAACCAATCAAGTTGTGCCAGGAAGATTTTTCTCCACACTAAGGAGCATGTATGAAGAGAACCCTAATATCTTCTCAAATGTGGGTGCATTTGTATAAGAAAATGCGTCATTTTGTTGTAGATGTCATATAACAACAAATGATAAAAGGTCTAAGGATAAAAATGTAACTTACTAGGTGAGTGTGACAGAAAATGAAAGAGCCTGGGTCTTATGAGGTCAGTGGGCTTAAACACCAACTCCGGATATACCGGTATGTCCCTCTAAAACAAACAAACAAACAAACAAACAAACAAACCCAAACTCACTGCCATGGAGTCAATGCTGACTCACAGCAACATACTAAAATAGGAGCAAATTTTAGTAACTTTGGAGAGCCTATTTTAAGATATTTATTCTATTCTTTTCAGCTGAAAACATTCTATGGACATAACTATATACTATATAATGTGCATAGTACAATAATAACACAAGCAACAAATACAAACAAAGATATGTGAAAGATTTATACTGATTTTGGAACCATTAAAGGAGAACCATTAGATACAAAGGTAGAAGTTCAATAAGCAGATAAAGGTAAAAGAGAATTACAAGCAAAACACCACAGGAGCAAAAGAATGGAAGGGTAAAGTCCACAAGGTATTTGGAGAATAGTCAACAAGCTGAAGGCTAGCTAGGTAAAAATGTACGCATCTTTGTAACCTCTGTGTCTAGTCTAGTGCCTGGAGTATAATCCTGAATAAACAAGTCTCTGGAAAAGGAGTCTGATTCCAAATTGTGATAGGCTTTAGTCCCATGTTAAAGAAAGAGTAAGACAATTCATAGACTGTTGAAAGGCAAAGAATTTAGCTATACAGTGATTCTGCAGATTAATTATTTATTATTTTTTTGACATCACTGCCTCTGGTGGTCGTGGGAGCTACCCAGTGCCGCTCTTGAGAGCCGCCGCTGGATTTGAACCGCCAAGCTCGCAGGCTGCAGCCCCACACTCAACCACTTACGCCACCGGGGCTCAGACGATTAATTATTGTTAGATGTGCAACTCTCATGAAATCATCCCTGGGTACAGATATCTTGTTGACGCCTTTCCCACCTCCTCCATTCCACAGTGAATGTGCTGCAGTAGATTGAGGTACGTAGGGAAGTTTGGACATTTGCGGGGACTAGAAAAGTAAGGCTGAAGGTTACTAAGGTAAAGAAAAAGCAAACAGTGAAAAATTATCTTCGCCAAAAATCTTTATCAGAGGTTTGCTGAAAAAAATATTTATGGCTATCATGAGACGGAGCAACCCTCTGACCTGCTAATTGTCGCATTAGTCCCTGTAGCTATTAAGTCAGGAGAAGCCTCTGGCCTAACATCTGAATAACAGCCTTAGGATGTGCTAGCCTCTACAATCAATCAAACTGTTTCCTATAGGTAAATTTCTCTCTATATATGATGAGGTTTCAAAATTTCATAGAAAAATTACTTTTTAATTTCATTTTTTCCACAAATGAAAAAAAAAACCAACTCTCACATATAAGCCTCACCAGTTTTGCTTCTCCAAAGAACCCTGACTAGACAAATATGTATTTATATAAATAAAAGATTAAAATATATACTATATCATATATATAGTACAGAAAAAAAAAAACACAAAGGGAAAAAGATTTTCTCTGCCAAAATGGTTCTATCAAAGAAGGTTTTTCCAGAAAAAAAATATATATTACGGGCATGATGCATTCAATCCACCTGGATTTAGGGGGATGAAGGGTAGAAAGAGTGTCGACCTGGCAAAATGAAGGAAATTTTTCATAAACAAGGTACTATGGAAAATTAAAAGACTGATTTCTCATACTGAGAAGTAAAATGGAAACCTCCCATGACAAACAGAAGTCAAAGAAGCTGAATGGAGAAAAAGTCCAAAAGCGGGCCAAAGGATGGATTAGCAGTGCTCTAAGCTGACTGTCATTGCTGAGCCCTGGGCCTGAAGGAAGCTACTTATTCTCCCATTAAAAAAAAAAAAAAATCAGTGAAATGAAATGTTTGGGTAAAGCACTGCCTAAGAATTCTTCAAATGCTGACATTACATTTCTGCCTTACTCATCCTATAAAAATTCATAATTCATAAGTGCAAAGGTAGGATTCTTAGACGACTTGGCAGTGCTTCCATTAAATGGTCATGTCATAAATCACTCAGTGCCACTGAACCAAGGCCAACTCACAGTAACCATGCAGGGCAGAGAAGACCTGCTTCTCTGTGTCTCTAAGGCAGTGCATCCTTCTGAGGAAGAAAGCCTCCTCTCTCTCCCAAGGAGCAGCGGGGGGCCTGTACGACCTACTTCACGGGGAGTAGCCCCATTACTGAAACTCACTATCATCACCAGAGTGTCTTCTGGTTTGCATAGAGGTTTAAAATGTATTCCTCATCTTATTATCCAAGATTTCATGTCTGCAATAGGGAGACCTCCACTATCTATCTGTTGTATATGCAAGAGGAGTTGAAGTAGAGGGGGCAGTGGGAGGGCAAGGTTTGCAAGAGGGAGTGGAGCCACTTGTGCTGCCAGGTTCCTGCCAGAGTTGCTGAGCTGAGCCTAGCCTATCTTGAATATGGGACGGGCAGTGGTGGAAATTAGCAGGCGGAGGGTTTCAGGGTCTCAGAAATTAGGTGCCCTGGGAGGCGTCTCTTCCGCGTTCATAGCTTCCATTGGGCAATGGTCAAGACACTCCCCTGCTCACAGGTCTGAAATAGTCACGTGATGATGGGGTTCTGATAATCCAGAGGCAGTGGACAACCCCCATCATCACCACCCCGATCACCCAACCCAAACCCCATGGGCTTTGCAGCGATTGGGTTGGTGGAAACATCCTAAGATGTGGTTGGAGGGGGAGCAAAGATTTGACAGGCAGCAATTAGGGGGACACTGGCCATGAAGACAGAGTACAGATCTGACTCTGTCCACACCCTGATTTCACATAATGATGTTGTAAACCCAATGATGGCCGTGAGAAATGGGTATATAATTTGAAAAGGCAGCTAAATGTGTAATGTTCTTTAAGACACTAAGTAGAGTCAGAGTTTAATGAGTCCTTACATATCAATTAACTTATATCATATTATGTAGAAGGCATTAAATGAGGAAGCAGTATTTATTTTTGCTACTGGGAATTTTGCAACTATTGCAACCAGAGAATGTATTCAAAGAAGTCATTACTATTTTCTATGTGATTGGAACATGGACCAGCTAGGAGACAAGTTATATTCAAACTGTTTTCCAATAAACAAAGTTGATTTTCTATTAGTCCAATCTACTGTCAATTCAGTTTAAAATCCTTTCAAATACACATCAAACCCCACCGCCAACAGCATTCCTCATGGCAAATATGCATAGTTTTAGGTTGGTCCTCATCTATAACTCCAGAGGATTTATTCTAGAAGATTCTATCATTGATAGTACTAACAACAAAAAGTGTACCAAATTACTGACCAAACTGACAAAGCTTACATGATCCCTACTGATAAGTGATAATTAGAAAAAATGAAATAAATTGTGAGTGATTTCAATGTCTTTCTTGCAAGGAATTGAACGCGCTTTGCATTCATGAGCTCATTGATCACATGATCCCAATAAGCCTGGTTAACAGTTCTGTGAGGAAAGATTAACAGGGTCTCCTGGCCTCCCACTGCACGGAATCAGTATCTGTCTACAAAGGTACATAAACAAAGTTTATGGAAAAACCTTTTCTATGAAATTTGTGAAGCTTCTTCCTATCTTTGTAGCATGCACACATGTAGCATCTCCCTACGACTAGGAAATAGGTCCTCTTTCCTGAAATGATCATTTTTATCTTTTTTTTTTCAATGATTTTATTGGGGACTCTTATAGCTCTTATAACATTCAATGCAACATTTATATCAAGCATATTTGTACACATGTTGCCATATTCATTTCCAAATATTTTCTACTTGAGCCCTTGGTATAAGTTTCTCTTTCCCCCTCCTTTTTATTAAAAAAAATGATTTTATTGGGGGCTCCTACAACTCCCATCACGATCCATACATACATCAATTGTATGCAGGCCACATTTGCACATTTGTTGCCAAAAAGCGGTTATTATCTTTCTGAAACAAAGAACAACTAACAGTCAAACCCATTCTATGAATACTAGAATTCTATGAATTCTAGAATGAAAGCCTCCCTTTTTTATGCCAATACTAGTAACAAAATCTAACATATGCACATATATAGTTTTTAAAAATCTTGATCTCTTGACAAAATCTCCATTTAATAAAGTTAACATTTCACTACAGAATGGAAAATGATGAGATTATGACAAATCCCATCCACTAAAGCAGGGGTGCTCACACTTTTTCAGCATGCAAGCTACTTATAAAATGATCAAGTTAAAATGAGCTACCAACTATAAAAATGAAAAACATCCATTTCTTTATTAATTTTATTCATAAGTGCATTGAGAACTCTTTGTATGTTCAATGTATGTTTATGTACCTCGCATAACTGCATGAGTCCATATTACACAACACAACACAATTAACTATGTATGTTTTTTGTCATTATCTGAGTTTATTCCGATGACTTGCACTGAATGGAATGAGTCACGGATGTATAGTCCAGATAGTGGCTGTTGACAGCCAGCCTCAAGCGTACTTCCAAATGATCGCCAGTTGTGGCAGTCACCTAATCTGATGCCAATTTGAGAATTAAGGGTGGAGTCTAGTCTGACAATCTGGAGATAGCCAATGAGACCTCTGTGAGCGCATGGTCTCTCCTGAGAATTCTGGTAAATGTGGTAATTCCTTCTTGGAGGCGGAGATACTATCTCTCTAGGTTCACGTGCTTGGAGACTTTCTACTGACAATGCTCACTCCCTGGGGGACGTTGCAGCTGACGAGACATGTGGGAGCATGCTGATAGACCCTAAGCCCTGGAAACTGGAGGAGCCACAAGGAGACCCCTGCCAGCACTGAGATGTGTCTACCGCCACTGGATACACTGGCCTGTGACTGTCCTGGTGCCATTCCTTTTGCTTCCTGAGTCTGAAGAGGACTTAAAGATTGATAGCAGACATATGGGCTAATATTCGACTTGTGACCTCAGACTGGACGAAGCTGGGATGTTTTCTCAATGTTCAATTGCTCTTGTATATAAACGTCTTTCTTATATACACATGCACTTTTATGAATATGTTTATCTTGGCTTCCTGCACTAACACATCAGTCATGGTGGAATGGTACTTGGACTTAATGATCTTTATGTGGGAAAAAACAGACTCACATAAATAAGTAGAGTCGAACAATACAGTCAAGGTGGTAGCACATTTTCTCATGTTTGAGTCATGTGATCTATCCCCATGACCTTTGTGATTGACTAGGAAATCATGGTCGACTTATTGAGCACCCCTGCATTATTAAAGAGTTAATCTGCTGCACGCTAAAACTTTAAACCTAACTTACTCGGTTGCTTCATAAACCAATTATTTGTGAACACTTATTTTAAACTATCATGTCATTCACCATCCTGAAAAACAGGATAATGGAATTCTCTCTCTTCTCCAAGTCCACTCATTGTAAACAGTCCATCCCATCTTGCTGACTCCAAAAGCTGTATAAACACACTGCAATCAGATCCACTATAGCTCACAAAGAGTCTTTCTTTATACAATCTACAAAATGCCAATCTAATACAAATACAAGAAAGAGAAGTTCTTAGTAACACACATTTTGCATTTACAGTACTCAGAATAGTGCTTAAACCTGCACTGATGATAGAAAGGGGCACTCTGCCCCCCATCCCTCACCCCCGGCCCAGACACCCCTGGATGACAGCATGCTTAGTTCTCTCATTTACACCACACTGCAATAACATAAAGAGGGGTTTACTATTAATCCAGGTTTTACTACAAAGCGGCCCGTTATTTCTCTGTCAAACACCGGCAAGAGTGCCAAGTGTCTGTCATCCAATTCAGGAGATTAAGTCTTCTTTTATAGTGTGATACTTGTACCAATTTATAAAAATACAGATATAGTTTCTTAGAGTTGGTCACAGTCTATATTTTGGCTTGGATTCAGGCAGCAGAGGTTGGCTATGACAGCTGGCAGGAAATTGAAGGAAGAATACATCCTCCCCCTTTCAGTCTCCAAGTCTCAGTTGCCATAGAAATTAATCCTTAATTGAATGATGTCTTTGTACATTTCTTTTCAGAAAACTTTAAGTAAACTTAAGTTGAAAACATGCAGTTGATTAAAAAAATGAAGCACCACAACCCAAGCAGGTATAGATAAGTTTTGTGACATACTTCCACATATTAAAAGAACAAATTAATTCTAATAAAGGTATTATCAGTTCCTTCAAATGCTCAAGACATTATTATTAACTTTGCCTGAGATGAAACGTAAGCACACAGGTTTTCTGTCTAGCTATCAGACAATTTTCTAACAGTAGCTGTTTTCAGAAAAAGTTCTAAAGTATCTAAATGTAATTTTAAGGCAAAAATGAATTTTTCTCTTGCACATCATTTTATACAGTTGGTATTATCAACTGTATTAACAACGCTGTATTAACAATGGCATATTTAGAATTTTGTTTGAGGAGAGATAAATTCTAACTCAGGGCACTAATACAATATATTCTAAAAATAAAAATCAATATAGAAAGTAAAATCTATAAAAAAACAGCAGAAACATGGAAAACATGGCCCACTTTAGGCCTGTTTTTAATAAATGGTCAATTTCTGAAAAGGAGACTCACAGCTCTGCTTATTTGGATTTCAATGATTATGTAAAAAGGATTACGAAATTATGAAAGATCATAGGATTTTATCAAGGACTGTGTATATGCAGCTTATTCAGCATATTGCTTTGTAGATTAAAGGCTCTACAGTATTCTTCAGAAAATAGACATATTATAGCCATTATGTACTGGTTTCCTACAAATAGAATTTGTTTTGTTTTCTCAGGAAGCATCTGGCTCTGCACATACACAGTCTTTTCCAACATAGGCAAAGTTCACTAGGAAGACTTTGGTCACAAACATGAGGCACTCAGAATTTCAACTCATCAAAAAGATTCTTGTGGTCAGCTCGATACAAAAGATTCTGCGCTGTAGATGGGCGATGTGGGGAGACTTCAGAAGCAAGGCATTTACTAACAGTGTGGCTATCTCTTCTGTCCTCATCTTGCTTCGTTTCCTTCCCCCTTTGTTCATCCTCTTTTTACAACTAGTTTTATTTCTTCAAAACTGCAAATCCATGATTGTCACTCTCCACAACAACAGAAGCTGCAAATCCACTCCGTGAGTGACATGCATCTCTTTACCCAAGCATGATTGTGAGCTTTCCGTGTTGGAGAAGTAGGCAGACCCCTATAAGATATGTTTGAACATATCTTATAAATCGATTCCAAGTCTGAAGTAATTTTGACAGGACTTTGATAAAGTAGATAAAAATCTAAGAACATCATAAATATGTCTAATCATTCACTATTTTTAGAAGCTTGATTTTCATATAAGATGGCTTCTGTTTATTAGAAAGCTTATAATACAGTCCCTGAATGATTTGTAGATAGAATACATTACAACGATAAAGACAAAGAAACAGCACTATATTTATTAACTTGACAAACTGATAATGGTCAAATCTGTAGAACTGAGTATCTTTCTTTCTGTTGGAGTAGAAATTTACAACATCTAGGACCAGCTTAAAGAAATCAATCACTCAAGTGTATTTACACCGATTGTTCTTGGCCTGCTAACACTGATGCTAGGATTGAACTTCCTGTCTAGTGGCTTTAAAACTTCCTGGAATGTATTTTACCCATCATGATTTAGTCAAGAAACGACACATTTCTTCATAGCCTCTAAAAAGGGCTAAGTGCAGTGATTCTGAGTTGTTATATGATTGTTAAGGAAGATATGGCCTCAAAGGAGATACTTGAAATTCAATCAGCTTGTTTGTGAGGGACCTTCTGGTCCCCAACACACACCTATCATTGTGAGGAGAAAAGGTTTCTGGTGAGACGGACTGTTAACTTCATGAAGTGTGGCAGAAAGAGTTGACATAATTGATCTAGTTTACACTAAAGATAAAGGAACCTCCCTTCCATTCTAGCCTTTGTCCATTTAAATTATTTTATTAACACTCACTACAGGGATTTTTCTAATTATTTAACGATTTCACATTAAGATGTGTTCATTTGGACATAGAAAAGGGCCTAGTTAAAAAGCAAAAGAAAACAATACCTGATTTTAAAAAGAGCTGTATTTTGAAAGATTGTGAGATGCCCAAATTTCTGGAAAACTTAGAATAATTTTGCCCTTCATTTGTTAATTTCACATGGTTTTTGTCTGATAACTCCTATCAGTGTACCAGTTCTCCTCCGCATTATGGACAGAACAACTCCTTGAACAGGGATGCCCCTGAAGCCAGACACAATACCCCTAGCCTCCAGAGAGTAATGTCATTTGGGCATTCAGCCACTAGAACTGCCCACACACATTTCCAAGTGCACTAGTGGAGACCAGACTAAATTGCTCCTTGTCTTAATTTTGTTTACTAGGGAACACAAACAAATGCACAGTTTTGAAGCAACTAGATAAGTTGTAGTAGCCTATCTATGGATATTTGTCTTCCAGCATTGAACTTCAATTTTTATTTTCTCTGGTTCTGAATTTATTTTGTATTTTTGTTTGACTATCAGAACATTAAAATCCTTTGTGAAACCACCAAAGGTACAAATAATGAAGACAATTTAACAGTTAAAAAGCCCCCTGCACCTAACAATTCAATCTTAAATGTACTAACAACTGAAGACAAATTATCTTTATTAAATACAGTTTTGACCTCTCCCCATAAATTAGCAATAAAAGTACTTCTAAGGCACTTAGCTCATAGGAGTTAATAGAGAGTACTAAGTCAAACAGCAATAAAATATTTTTTAAATCTTTGATAAAATAACAGCTTTTATTCTAAAGCATTATCTTCAATGGCTACAGATCTCCAAAGAGTACTATACTTTTAAAATTTTTAAAAAATAATTTTATTGGGGGCTCTTACAGCTATTATAACATTCAGTACATCATCTGTATCAAGCACATTTCCACACATGTTGCCACATTCATTTCCAAACATTTTCCACTTGAGCCTTTGGTATAAGCTCCTCTTAAAAAAAAAGCTCCCTTTTCCCCTCCCTCCCTTTAAAATGAATCATTTTATTGGGTATTCATACACCTCCCCTCACAATCCATACATACATCAATTATATGCCGATCTCATTTGCACACTTGTTTCCATCATCGCTCTCAAGACATCCTCCCTCCACTTAGACCCCCCAGTTCTACTTCCCCATATTTCACTTCCTCCCTCCCCACCATAAACCTTTAATAATTTGCAAATTGCTATTTCATACTGTACACTGTCCAATGTGTCCCTTCACTCACTTCCCTGTTGGCCATGCCCCAGAGAGGTTACATGTAGATCCCTTTGTGTCAGTGAGAGGTAAACAACAACAACACATGTATATGAAGGGTTTTTCATTTACAAGCCTTTCTTGACTTCCATAAAGGGTTACAGGCTGGGAAGCTCCCGAAGCAGTTCTACCCTGCTCTAGCGGGTAGCTGTGATTTGAAGGTAGTGAATTGGGCATTTTTTTTCTTTCTATGCCACATCAATTTTAAATTAGAGGAAACCATAGGAAGTAGTTACTTCTTATAACATAATAAAATCTTTGCTGAATATGTATATGCCATATGCTGCTTTTTGTGTGTGAGAATAATTTTTTTGAGAGAATCTATGAGCAGAGTGCGTTTGGTTCTGACTGACCCACAGGATCGGCAAGCTCCTTCTCAGTTAGAGGATACAGCAGTTTTATTGAGGGAAACCGTTAGGCGACCCAATCATTCTTCAGCATTTAATATTTTAACCTAAAACGTTGTCTTCAGTGACTACAGAGTTCCAGAGGGTACTTTGTTTCTCAGACTGATATCTTTGTTACTTTAAGAGTTTTATTGGCTACTTCACTGTTAAGATGCTGTGAAGTACTCTGAAATGACCTGCTGTTCATTCTATTGGCTCGCTAAGAGTCAACATCAAGAGGACGGTAGTGAGAATTCTTTATGCGGATACTTAAAGAAGGTCCTATCGAGTAACGCCTGTGAAAAATGATGTCAAAATTAAAGATATTGTTCTCACCTTCAAACTGCACACAGCTACATTGGCAGGAAGTTGGGAAAACTGCTTCAACTCAAATACATCATGTACTGCCCACCGGCTCATATGATTTTCAGCTTTGCTCGATCCAATCACATTCTGGTTTGAGTGGACATAAGCCACTTCCTGAACGCCATCTAGGAAGCAATCAGATGTTCATTATCAGATGATGCATCATGAGAAGATCATATGGCTCTGTAAACGTAAAAATAAAGTATACAAAACATTGCTTGCATATTACTGGTCATTTTTAATATTCAAGTAAAACATTCCATTTAATTTTATTTTTTCAAGAGTTGGAAGAGGGAGATTCAAATATGCTGGTTGAGGTAAACTTCGAAACAGCCTTTCCCCCCATCCACATGAGAATTGCTGAGATAACGGTTTTTAGGTTTAAACCTGAAAAGGGTATTTTAGCCAGGAGAAAAGTCATCATCAAAGGGTTGCTTCAGAATTTTCTATTCACTGATTATTTAGAAAAAAGTGTTTTCTAATTAAAGACCAGTGCTAGTCTCCTCCATCATTTTAAATGCATACAGGAAAGTAAAAAAGTGTTGCTACCATGTTCTTAGTTCATTCATGCATGGGATTAGTCTAATAAAACATGCTTATGCATGTCTCTGAGATCAGTGAATGGCTACATACAAGTTCTCTCAGTAATAAACTTATTTGTTCTCATTAGGGTGCCTTCAAAAAAAGGTCCAATCAAAACAGTGGTTTCTGAAGGGATCTGCTATGCCAGATCAACACAAGGCAGGGAACTGAGCTCAGAACGTTACGGCAACTCTGAGATTCCAAAGGAGTAATTTTGATAGTTTCTCAAATGGAACCAAATGCTCACAGGGCTCATTAGGAAGGAGTTTGAAGAAAACTGCTTTAGTGAGAAGATCAAAGAAAGGGGTGCAGAGGAGTCTTTTCCCTTCATCACTGTGTACCAGCTCTGTCTTTGAGGAGGTCATTATCCACCCACCTTCCAGCCATTAGCTTACCCCTTCACATTTATTTTGTTCCTAAAATCCAAACATTTAAAAGAAAAAAAAATTGATTGCCTTGATGATGTCAAAACTGTTTTCAAGTGGTGCAAATCAATGGGTACAGAACTGTAGAAGATGATGGAGGACATGTTGAGAAACAAAAGACTCACAATTTTATAGGTTTGTTTAATAACCATCTCTATGACTCTATAGTAATGTTTTTTTACTTACCTTCTTACTTGACTATAGTGATGGACCAGACACGCTGGGCCTATGACCAGGGCATTTCCGTTGGCTGGCTTTCCTTGGTTGTTTTTCCCCCTTTCAAAAATATATGCACAGAGAATGTGCGCTTTTTAGGAAATTAAAAAAATTAGCTCACAGCATTTCTCTGAAGTAAGTTTAGAAAATGGCTATTCTTTTTATTGCTTTGCTTCTCATTTATTTTAAAATTGTGGTCACAAAAGAGCAGGCTGAGCCTGCAGTCTGTAAAAACTCTCCGAAACAGCTCTGTGAATGAGCCTCAATTATGACTGGCAGGATTTATACTGCTTCAGTCCTGAATCTCTCAATCAAGCTGTCCTTCAATCAAAACCAGTCACTCCTAAACAGCATGAGGAAAGGAATAGCTAGGAAAATATTATCCTTAGAGTTCAAAACACCAACGACTATGCATGGCACACATACAAAAGAACTTTAAAAGATATTGGAATTTTTCCATGAACTTTTGAGGCCCTATGTATTCGAAATTTCTAAATGGATTCTTCTGGTAGAAAATTTGCTCAAATTTTTCTTAATTTTAAAGACTTTATATATTATTCAAAACAGAATTAGTTTCATACTAAGTACTGACACAAAAATATGCAGGTAATTGAAAAAATTATGTAAAAAGATATTCTATAATTCCTGAAGCCTAAAATTTAATGATAGCACTCAAACCGAAGTATAATCCAGTATGTTTACTCACTCACTCTCATCGCCATCAGGTCAATGTCGACTCATAGTGACCTAAAGGACAGCACAGAACTGCATCTGTAGGTTTCTGAGACTTAATTGTTTATGGGACTAGGAAGCAACGTCTTTCTCCCAGCCAGTATGCTACAACAGTCCATAAATAGAGAATATATACATATATGTGTATATTACACACATATAATGCATATGTACCATAATGAACTTTAAAATGAGACTACTAATAAGCCCCAAAGAGTGAGTTGTAAATAAATCAAACACAAAGGTTAATGCTTATATAGTAAAATTGCCTTGTTCATGTATCAACCCCTTTGATACGATTTTTTTCATGCAAGTCAGAAACTTTTTAAGGTCATGCTAACTCCAAAAATCATTAGGCTAGACTCTGGAGAGATGATGATTGTTGGAGAAAATATTTTTGCAATCTCTCTGAATCTTCAAATTCATAAAATTAGCTATCCACTTAGATAGCAAAACCAAGACATTTACAACACAACATCAAGAGACACCTATGAGACCGAAAATATAAGCAGGTGGAGAGAATCCACTAAGAGTCACAAAATCCATATGGTATCAGGGTCTGTTCAGGTAGAAGAAGAAACAAGATGGAATGCTGAGAATACAAAGGAGACTTCAATATTGCTAACAAGTCAGCACTGGAAAGCATGGTGGACCAACAGCTCTATAATAAATGCATATTAGTAAGATCTACTCACAAAAAGTAAAATTGTAGTTTATTTCAAATGAGGTAGAAAACAAAGAAAAGGAAAAAGCAATATAAATCAGAATTAGAAAACTCAGGAATAAGTGAAAGAATGCGATACAAATAAGTAATTTCAGAAAAAAAAAGAAGGAGCATAAGGGGGGAAAGCACAAGCAAAAATGGACAAAAAAGTGGGGCAGAATCTGAAAGGTACTGAAGATAAAGGGGGTACTTTTAAACAATAGTCTATGAAGAAAAGCATAAAAGCAAATCAATAGAACACATAGCTAGAAACACAAATATTAAGGCACTTTACAAAGTTTGTGGAAAATTTTCAATAACTTTAAATTCCATTTTTCTACAAACTTTTTGAAGCCACTTATATAACAAAATGCCCCAGAAAATTGAGAGTTGACACTATACTATATATATGAGAAAATATAAAGCAAGTGTGGGTCAAAATTTTTATATCCAGCAAAATCAAGACTTTTATATACAGAAAAAATAACTTTAAAAGTATACAGGGCATAAAGTGTTATCAACAAGAAACTTAAAGAATATTATTTTCATCAATTCTTCCTGAAGAATCTACAAGTAGTTAAGCGACACTCAAAAATGACTGGAAAACATTAAAAACCCAAATCAAATGTACTGCCATTGAATTGTGTACCCTATTTCGGAGATTCATATAGTGACTCTATATAAGACAGGGAAGAATTGCTCCTAAATCTTTATCAGAGCAGAAAGCCTCAATATTTCTCCAGAGCAGCAGCTGATGGATTCAAACTGCTGATCTTGGGGACTAGCAGCCCAATTCAAAACCCCAGAGTTTCTGACAGTGACATTAGGATACATAAAATACAATTATTTCTATAACCAAGAGTATATGGAGGTTAAGAGGCAAAGTATATTCTGCAATGTTGCCTATGCTCTGACCATGTATACACAGTACATGTTTTCAAAATGGTGTACAGGAAGAGCATATACCAGAAAAACAAAAATAAAAAGCAGAGTTCTCAATAATTATACAGTGGCAGTATTAGTATTTTTTCTTTGATTATTGTGTACTATAAAACAAATAATTATGGAATATTATAATTCAATCAAGGATTCCAATTGGCACAACTAGTTTAGCACTTGGCTGCTGACCTAAAGGTTGGCCCTTTGAGCCCACCCAGCAACTCTGAGGAAGAATCACCTAGGCTCTGCTTCCATAAAGGGGACAGCCTAGAAAACCCTATAGTTGTCCTCTGTTCTATGGGGCCCCTAGGAATTTTTATCAACTCAGTAGCACCTACAAACATAATCTAATTGCTCACTACCTATAAGCTTGAGAACCAGAATTATCAGTAATGGAAGAAATGGGATACACATGTAATGAGGTTAAGTAAATTACAAGGTCAAATTTGAATTGTAATTATCAATAAATATAAAATTCTGAGGTATTTTATCATCACATATTCAAATACATATATATACCTAAACAAATGGGAATGCCATCAAAATGATTCTGACTCACGGCATAGCAGGTTTGGACTGCCAATCTCAGAGTTAGTAATCCAGTGCTGAATGCAGTGCCACCATGGCACCTTTTATATATGTGTGTGGTACCCACCCCTAAATTAATTTTTTTCAAAACTATGTATTTAAGTTTTTTTTCAAAACAAACCTTATCACCTTCTAAGTACTCTCCCTTATACTTAGTACATTTGTGAAATTTGCAATTCCATTCTTGGAAACATTTTTCAAACTCATTTGTTTGGATGGCTGACAGTACTTCCCTCGTTTCTTCACCGCTTCTACATCATGAAATTGCTGTCCTTTTATGTTCTTCTTCATTCGCAGAAACAAAAAGAAGTCATGATAGTGAGGTCAGGTGAGTAAGGTGCATGGGGCAAGAGAAGCATGCTGATTTTTTTTTTTTTTTTTGCCAAAATCTGATGCAGAAATAGCTGCAGGAGCAGGTTCATTGTCATGGTGGCAAAACCAATCCTCCAACTGTCAAAAATCAGGCCATTTTTGTTGCACAGTGTTATGCAATCTTTTCAGAACCTCTAAACAGAAAGCTTAATTAACACTTTGAGCTGGTGGAACAAACTCCAAATGCACTATCTCCCCCACATTAAAAAAAGTAATAAATGAGTTGTCTTGATCTTTGATTTCATTTGATGTGTTTTCTTTGGTGAAGATGACAATGGTGTCTTCTAATGGCTTGATTGATGTTTGATATAGGGGTTGTAAGAATAGCAAAATGTATCATCATCTGTAATGACCTTGGGAAAAATGTCTGGGACACTTTGGAGATGTTATTTCAAAGCACGGCATGAGGATGCACCTTTTCGTCGTCAGTCAGAACCTGAGGCAGCAATTTCGCAGTGATCCATCGTGTTCCCAAATCCTCCATTAAAATTCGCTGAACTGAGCTCCAAGACAACCTCCCCATCTCTTCAATGGTCTGCTGTCAGTCTTTGAGTACAAATGCACAAATTCTGTTGACATTTTCATTTGTTTAGGAAGTTGATGGATATCCAAAATTATATTGTCATAATCAACACTGCACCTTTTTTGAAACTAGAAAAACCACTCGTACACTTAAGCCTTTTCCACAGTGATGTCCTTTTGGGTTCAACATCACAATATTTTTCCTGCAATATTTTTCCTGAGCAGAAACAAAATTTCATAGCCTGCAGTTCTCTTAAATCAGCCATCACACACACAAAAAAGTGATGAGCAAAACTGCTTTACAAGAGTTC
The DNA here is from genome assembly GCA_004026705.1 of Nesogale talazaci. Lineage (NCBI taxonomy): Eukaryota > Metazoa > Chordata > Mammalia > Afrosoricida > Tenrecidae > Nesogale > Nesogale talazaci. Next base: position 24,839 of record PVJH01008678.1, on the reverse strand, counting down.
ACTGTCACCAGAAAGAACTTTCCAGGTGAACACCATAGAGTGCACTTATTCAGAGCGAGTTGCTCATGTAGTGGGAAAAAATTGCATGAGAGCTCCACCCAGCTTGTTTAGTTTTGTTTGGGGGCGATACCATACACGTGTGAGTCAAAAAGTACGGCTATTAAGTGTGGGAAAGGAACCAGATGGTGCACAGCTATCAGAAAGAATACTAGCATCTGGGGGCCTAAAGGCCTGTCAGCCCAGAAATAAGTTCACATCAAAGAAGCATACCAGTGTGTGTGACAGAAGGACTGTAAATAATAAAGCCCAGTTGAAGACGTGTAATGTTGCTGTTAGGTTATAGTTAGGTGCCATCTAGCTGTTTCCAACCCATAGCAAGCCTGTGCTCAACAGAAGGAAACTGCCTGGTTCTGCGCCATTCTCACAACTATACTTGATCCCATTGTAGCCACAATATCAATATATCTTCTTGAGGGTTTTCATCTTCTTTGGTGTCCCACTTTAACAAACACAATGTCCTTCTCCAGGGACGGGTCTCTTCAAATGATGTATCTCTCCAAAGTATGTAAGGTGAAGTCTCCATAAGCTTGCCTTCAAGTTGATTCATAGTGGGCAACTCTATATAAGGTTCCAGGAATATGAGTTTTTATAAGAGCAGACAGCTTCATCTTCCTTCTGCAGAGTGCACTAAGGAGCACTCTGACCGTACTTCTTTCAAGATAGATCAATTTTTACTTTTAGCAGTCCATGGTATCCTTAATATTCTTCGGCACCACAGTTCAAATGCGCTGAGTCTTCTTCAGTCTTCTTTATTGGATGTCCACCTTTTACATGCATATGAGGCAACTGAAAATATCAGGCTTTGGGGCAGGCACATCTTAATCCTCAGAGTAACATTTTTGCTTCTGAGTACTCTAAAGACAACACATCTAACCAATGCAACTCTTCTTTTGACCTCTTAACTGCAGCTTCCATGAGCACTGATGGGGATCCAAAGAAGACAAAATCCTTGACAACTTCAATGTTTTCTCTGTTTATCACAATGTTTCCTATTGGCCCAGTTGTGAGGAGTTTAGTCTTTTTTACATTGAGATGTAATCCATATTGAAGATTACAATCTTCATCAGCAAGTTCTTCAAGTCCTCCTTGCTTTCAGCAAGCAATTTTGTGTCATATACATATTGCAGACTATTAATAAGCCTTTCTCCAATGCTGATGCCACATTCTTCACATAAGCCACCATTCTCTGATGATCTGCTCAGCATACAGATTGAATAAGAATGATGAGAGGATACAACCCTGTTGTATACCTTTTTTTATCTTAAATCATGTAACATTCCATTCTTCTCTTCCAACTGTCCATGTTCAACTTCCAAATGAATGATTTGTAATTCCTATTCTTCTCAAAGTATCCAGTTTGTTAGCATCCACCATCAAGGGCCTTGGCATAGCCAATAAAGCAAAAGTAAACATCTGTCTGGTATTCTCTGCTTTCAGCCAAAATCAATATGACATCAGCAAAGATATCACTTGTTCCATGTCCTCTTCTGAAACCAGCCCAAATCACTGGTAATCCCTGTCAAGGTATAGCTGCAACTAGATGATCTTAAAAAAAAAAATCTTACTTGCCTGTTATATTAATGATATTGTTTAATAAGTTGCACATTCTGTTGGGTCAATTTTCTTTACAGTGGGCACAAATATGAATCTCTTCCAGTCAGTTGGCCAGTAGCTACCTTCCAAATTCCCTGGCAGAGATGAGTGATTCTAGTGCTTCATCAGCCTATTAAAATATTTCCTTTGGTATTCCAATTCCTGGGTCCTTGTTTTTGGCTAATGCTTCCAGTGCGGCTTGAACTTCTTTCTTTAGCATCACAGGTTCTTGTTCTTGAAATGGTAGAATGTTGACGAGTTCTTTTTGGTAGACTCCGTATATTCTTTCCATCTTCTTTAGCTTCTTTCTGCATCACTCGATATTTTTTCCATATACTCTTTCAATATTTTAACTCAAAGTTTGACCTTTTCGATGACTTCTTTTATTTTCAGATACACCAAGTAAGTTCTTCCCTTTTGGCTCTCTAATTCTAGTTTTTTGCCCACTTCATTATAGTGTTTGACTTTGTCTTCTCAAGCAGCCCTGTGAAAGTTTGTACTCAGATCTTTGATATCATCCTTTCTTAAATATGTACTGTATATAACATTAGCAGGGACCTGCCAGAGGATAACGTTAGATTCAAAAGAGGAAACAGAACAAGAAATATCATCGCTGAAGTCAGATGGATTGATTTTAAAATAGAGAATACCAGAAAGATGCTTATACTTGTGTTTTACTGACTATGCCAAGACACTCGAATGTGGGGATCATAACATGTGGCTAAAATGTCATTTTATCTCCACTTTGACATTTTATCTTATCATTTTATCTTATTATTTTATCTCCACTTTGACACATTTTTAAGTTGTCTCAGTTTTTACTATTTTCCACTCTCTTCTGGATTGAGGTTTTTCTTTTTTTTCCCCTTCTAATCATTGTTGTTGCTATTTGTGTTTTATATGATTTCTGTTTATGATCTCCAGGTCAGGTGAATCTAGAGAGATGGTAATTGGATTAATAATTACCTAGTGGCATGGCAAAGGAGGTAAGGGGAAAATGCCAACAGCATTGAGTAAGGGAACAAAATGTTCTGAAATTGATTGTGGTGATGATTGTACTTTTTGACTAAACAATTAAATTATATAATACCAATAAACTGAAAAAACAAAAAAGGAGTCCTGCTGCCACTGTTATGTTAAAAAATAAAATTGACCTCCTACTCCCACCACCGGAGAGCAGTGATGCCAAAAAAATAAAATAAAATAAATAAAATTGATTGAAAATTTTTTACTTTTCATTACAAAGCAAAAGTATTGCTAAAAGAATTCTAGTCCTTAATGTGCATGTGTCATGATGGATGTGTCATGATGGATGTTCTCGAAGAACACAGAACAAATCAAAGGGGCTGATTATGAAGAAGTTTTTAAAAATGAAAACTGCACCAGTGAGAAAAAGACCCAGAAAGTTGTTCTCATGAATTTTTCCTCCAGACTTCGTATTGTTCCCAAACTTCAAAGAACATTTAAAACGAACAAGACTTGAGACACTCAGTGATGTTCAAACCGCCATTTTGATGAGGTATAAATTGAAGAATTCACAATTCTTTTGAGGGAGGGCTAGAGAAAGGAAAGATAGGTGGAAAAACAATAGCTTCACTTTTGATAATTTCATTTTACCGCAGTTCCTAAGATTTTTCAGCAATACTTGTTTTATTTACCTCATTGTGTGTGTGTGTATGTGTGTGTGTATAATGATCTGCTCACTGAAAAGATCCCAAAATAACCATTATGCCAGTAGCAAAAAATCACTCCGAGCACCAGGTTATGGTCTTGAAATATCCTTCTTCACTAAAAGAAACTAAAACTTCTGGTGGAAATGATCCAGCAACATTAAGCTGTAACAAATAACAAAGAAACTTTCAAAGATAACTAGTATCATGTCCAAAGGTCTCATGAGCCAAAGAGATTATGTCAAAACAAAAGATTGACATTTGGTCAAAGATGAAACCAGGAACTTAATTATATGAATTATTGTTTACTGAAACCAATTAGATGTTTAAATAAATTAGTTCATTATTATTAATATTAAAACCAAGTAGACCATCCTCGAAAGGTAATAGAGAATCAATTCATTATATTAAGCATTGATAGCTACAGCAAGTAATTAAACATGCTTTATAATTGCCATATGAACTGTGTAACACCAGGTATGGAAAATAGATCAAGGGAAATGTCTCTTTATAAAGTAGTCTAATTAACAAATGGAAAAGGAACAAGATAATAGAAAATATCACCAACTTACTACTGTGGATTAGTAGACAGGAGGGTACAGGCCTTACATATTATGACTGCTAAGACTATATTAGGAGACTAGCAAACATTCTATGCCTCCTATCATCTTACGAATGAGATCAATTTTGAGTCTGATCCAATCTCTGGGAGACCACTGTCCTTTTGTAGGATATTAGAGGACAAACATGTTTGACTACTCTGAGAATATGAACTCAGCAAAATCAGACTGAGGAAAATCTATATATAAATAGGAAGGTTCCTTAGAGAAACTGGAGAAATGGCAGGGGTGAAAGACGGCTACTATAGAGTAAAGAGATAGCATGTATATTTTTTAATAGGTGAGATTGAACTATATATTTAAGGCCATGAAACCTATAAAGCTGTGATGAAACTATCGCTATAAGAGTTGGAATGGCTAGTCTTTGTGGGGAAGATGGGCTGTGAGTTGAACAGGGTACAGGGAGGACGTTCTGGGGTCACGGCATATCCCTGTTTGTCCCAGGTGGTCTTCCCTTTATCCTGTCCCTGCTTTCTAATTTGTGTCTCAATGTAGTATCTTGGTTGATTTTAAAGCTATTTTACAAGATATTTACAATTGCTTAAAGAATTATTTGATTTCATAAAACAAACATTTAAAGAAAGGTTTTTCAGGATGTAGTTACCTAAAAATTTGTCCACTGATTCATATACTTGCTCTTGACAAACAACCTTTTCATCTGAAAATTTCACTTGTTTTCGTGGTACTAAAGTGGCATTTTTCTTATTGTGGCTAGACAATTTTGAAAAGAAGCTGATTCCATCTCTTACAAGTTGTCTTCTGCAGCTCAACTTAGGGGAACTGACATGGCTGAGAGAGAAATCATCATCCGAAGAGGAAAAGTCATCAATAACCTGAGAGCTACAATCCAAGTTTGTTGTGTATACTTTGTTTGCTTTCTCCATTGTTTTAGGAAAATTATAATGCTTGCTTTTGCATTCCTTTTTTTGGTTACGCCTTAAAGAACTGGTAGCTCTTTGCTTTCTTATTCTTGAGTTGGAGGCCATTTCAATGTCATCGGACTCATCACTAATATCACTAGTGGCTTTCCTTTTCATGCTCTCAGGATTTAAGGTTTTGGAAATTCGTTCATTTCCTCTGACCCAGGTTTTCCTATCATTATCATTATTTCTTATTCCTATGGCATTTTCTGTTTCAAGGTCTTCAGAGAGTGGCTGACACCTTATACTACGATCAGGGAATCTTTGAACTGTACATTGTGTAGGAAAAATGACATCACTATCTTCCGATTCTGTGACATTCTGGTGCTCAATTCTATTTTCAAAAATTTTGTCATCAGAAGAAGAAATGTTCTTTTTCAAAGTTTCACTTTTATCAAAAATAAAATTTTCATTTGGATTTGCAGTGCTAGCTTCTTTCTGATGTTTTAAAGAACCATGAGAGTCCTGTTTTTTTTTACAAGCAACAATCACATCATCTTTGGCTTCTGTTGAATGGCAGGTGGGTTGTCCATCCAAACTTTCATCATCAGAGGTTTCAGAGTCATCGCTATCTTCAACTGCTTTATACTTTGTTTCAAACAATTTAGAGAAACCACAGTGGAGTAAGGTGAGCTGTCTTGTGGTACCTCCACTTGAATAAGATGCTTTGCCCTTAGCAGTGGTTATTTTTGAGCTTTCCATGGATTCCTCATCAGTAAAATCACTGTAAAGATCACAGATTTCTTCTGCTACAGGTTTTGTAGCTTGTTCTTGACAGTCAGGCTCTCTGACCTACATAAGAAACAACAGCAGAAGCATTAGATAATGATATCAAATGTATCACGCTAGACTGAAATTAACTTTGGGGAGATATATGCAAACATATAACTTGGTGTTCTCTTATAGTAAAAGAGTCAATAAACAAATGTTTATTTGTTTTAATTTTACCATCTGGTAGTCTTTGTTCTTTTCAAAGAAAATAAATAAAAATTCAAACTTGAGGACTACATGATCAAATTATTTATAAAGAAAATAGGGCAGAGTGGTTAGTTTGTAGAATGTGGGGGCAGAGGAGCCTGGTCTCAAAAATGAGAAGCACCAACTTACTGCTTATGAATGACTGAGATTGACCATAGTCTGGTTACCAGATACTTCCAGTTGTGCTTTATCAACAAAACACAGTTTCACACTTTAACAAGGAAAAAACTCACGATTGAAAGTGCTTCTAATTGATTACATATAAGATTAAGAAAATAAGAGCTTGATCACAAAGAAATAGAAAAATACTAAAGATATTTTAAAATAAAATCTGCTACAAAATTAAAGCCAACATTTGCTTTTTTTCACATTGATTTAATTATTAATTAATTAAGAATTAACTATGTCCTTCAGTTTTCTAACTCTGAAGCTAAGCACTGACACTATTAGTAAAAGATTTAGAAACAGTATCCTCAGTTATATGTGCTGCTTGAATTTGCTATTCATATTAGTTCTGAAAATCCCTAACACTAGACTAGTATAAAATTGTATGCAGACCCCTAAAGATAAACAAATAAAACCAAAAAAGAAAGAAAAAAAAGCAATAATGAAAACAAGAAAATCTACACACACTCTTGTACCTTTACCAAAGTCTCCGTACGGCACGGTAGAGTCAGTGGTGGTGATCACCAGAACAAACCCTACCAAGAGCAAGGATTCAAACCAAATAAAGTCTCTGCTTGAGCCATAGGATGGTTCTGATTTTTAGGCTAATAATCCTAATTATTCATTGATTGTTAATTCACCACTTACTAGGTTAGTTAAAAATTATTTATTTGGATTGAGCCTGTCACCTCTATCATATGAATCTAACTTTGGATTTACAGTTTGATATAGCTAAAAATACTACTTTAATTTTACCCAAATCCTCTGATTTCTTGACTAAAAAAAAACCCTTAATATTGTCAGGGTACATGTTTTCCACAGTTCTGGACAACACCGCAAAATTACTTGCCATTTCTGGTTTGTGAACTGGAGGTCCCTCTTTGCAAAATGTTGTGGCTGTCATAATTCCTGCTTCTACTTGTCCTTCTCTCTATAATGTCAGGAATAAAGAATAAAGAATAAATACTGTGAGACAGTAATAACAGATCATCAACAAGAGCAAAAGTGTGCTAAAGAGTTAAGAAAAATCAGTTGTAATTTGCATTAGCTCTCCTAATGTTATTTTTCAATTTAGTAATTAAAGTATGCAAGTAATGTTCACACAACTTGATTCTTTTTTTAAAGAATCAAACACTTGATTCTTTTTTTCCTTTTTCATTATAAACATTGTGTACATTGTGTCTTTGTTCCAATCCAAATTATCATCGCTGTCACTCGGGGCCATTGGGCTGGTTCCGACTCAGTGACGCCATGAGCAATATAATAGTAGACAGTATGCAGGGGCTGTACTTTCAAAAGCGAATTCTTTGGAATCCGTAAATTTGCAAACACACCAAGATAATTTACCTCAATTCTGATGTGAAACATTTAATCATCCTCAAGGGGCAATGTTTGAAATGAGAGGTTCCTTTGTTGGCTTGTTTCTTATACTCTAGGATAGTATAAAGAGGATAGTAACTATGCAGGTATTTTGGTTTGGGATGAACGATGGTATTGATGTTAACTTTTTAAAATCAGTTTTATTCACTAAAAAATAATTTAATGTCTTAAATATATTAAAAAGAGTTGGAGAACCATCACGACAATTAATTTTAGAACATTTCTTTATTTTTGGACTCATTATTATATGCTCCCTTCCCCCAAATTCCGCTGCCATAATCCTAAAAATTACTAATTCAGTTACTGTCTCTATAGAGTTACCTATTCTGGAATTCTTATTAAAGAACACAACAACAAAAAAATACAGAAAAGCCTCAGTCCAAAAGAAAGCAGAAAATAATAAAAATTAGGACATATTAAAAGTGGGTGCAAAAGGAGAATGATAAAAGTGTAAAAATTTAATCTATGATCTGCATTAATCAACTTTCCAATGCACTCGTTCTGTTAGCAAGGATACTCAACTCCTTTGCTAATAGTTAGCTAGGGTCGAGTGGCGGTTCAATCCACGTGCAGATTCTACAAATGGATATTGTATTTCCACTGTCATTCATTTCCTTCAGGAACTGAGTGCTAAGAATTTAAGCTCTAATACATTACCCTCTTGCAGTCTTGGATTCTATTATTTAAAATCCTTGGATCATACAGACTGGAGTGCTTCTTCCATGTGAACTTGGTAGCTATCTCACTTAGATGACTGCTTATTTTAAGACAAACCCCCAGAAACTATTGGGCACCATAAAATAGTTGAGAACCATATGATTTCTTCCCTAAACTCAGGATCCACATCTTCAGTGATCTCAAATAACAAGCAGGGTCATGTCATAAGAACTAATTGTTCTGCTGAGCCCTGGTGGCACAGTGGTTGTGTGTGGGACTGCGGCCCACAGGGTTAATGGTTCAAATCCAGCAGCAGCTGTCCAGGAGCAAGGCTGCCCTTCCTACTCCCACCAGGGCAGTGATGAGGAAAAAAAAAAAAGAACTAATTGTTCTTACATTAGGTTTCATGATTAAGTGCAAGCTCAAAATCCAATCATAGTGCTACAGTTTATATATGCCCTTGATCCTCTTACATATATCATTATTATTTTATTGGGAAATACTATAAATCATCCTCATGGGGCAATTCTATTAATAGTATCATTAATTTAGCCAATGATATAGAATTTAAAAGATTGTTAAGAAAAGGAAAACATAAATGTATAGGGCAGATTTTTATATTAAAATGCATGGATTTTTCACTTGTACAGATTAAAACTTAAGTTACTGGACAATATTTACACAAAATAATGAGAGTTGGAGATAGGGTAAAATTTTCAGTAATGCTCATTATCTAAGACAGTACTATGCCTGCTGGACAAAAAAGAAAAACCAAATCCCAAAGAAATACTTTAATTCTTATATTAGAGCATATTCTTTTAGATTTGGGGGGAGGGACTCCCAAGGGATAAACTTGATAAGATTTCTCAAAAGACTATAGGATGATTATGGGGGCTTATTCAGGAGTAAGTTTTAAGAAAATTAAAAATGTCATTGTCCTTTGAGAGTAGCGAAAGTGTCCTCTGAGTATTTCATGGGAAACCTTAACCCATTCACCTCATAGTATTCCCTCATGGCAAAAAAAAAAAAAATTCACTTCAGACTTCTTGTAGTCCACCAAATTCAAAAGAACATTTAAAACATGATTTAAGCCCCTCCTCAAGATGCTGAATTACCATTTGTACATGGATTAAATAGTGTGGATTTCTTCATGGGATAGTTCCAAAGATATAAACACTGCACCCAAAAGTATATATACCTAAATGCTAGATAAGTTGAGGATCAGTTTCAATTATTATTTTTGTTTAATGAAGGGACTTAAAAACATTCATGGAAAATTTACATTATCTTTTACTGCCATTATCCTACAACTTCTGGAAGCCCTCTTGTGTGTGCAAATTTAATTTTTTTGCTGCTAATTTTCATGTAGTCATATACTTATGAGGAGATCCTGGGTGGCGAAAATAGTTAAGTGCTGGACTGCTAAGAGAATGCAGGTGTGCGTCAACCCCAGCCTGCTCAGAAGACAGGCCTGGAGGGTTGCTTCTCTTAAAGTCACAGCTTCAAAAACCCAACCAAGTAGTTCTCCTTTGCACATAAGAGATGTAATCAACATGATAGTAACTAACTACAACATAATGTACCTAGTAAAATGTTAACACACATTCATGGAGGGGAAAATATATATATATTTAGGACAACTACCAAACAAGAGAACTTTATATTTAATAAGTTGAATTCCTGATATATCTTACATAATACTTGTTTAACAGAGGATTAAGTGGCCATCCTAATAAAATTGAGAACTAGTTAACTGCTTTATAGAGGCAGGGTTTTTGGATTGGTTTGTTTATTTAAGACAATGACTTCCAATTAAGAACCTGAATATAGGCTGGCATATTTTGAACTGGAGGTAAAATTTGAGTGGGATCTAGAAAACAAATAAGGCTATTGCACTACCTCCATTCCCTCCACCCTCCCAGTATCACCACTCCCACCACTAGTCCTGAGAGATCATCTATCATAAATTCCCCATGTACATCCTCTGGTCTAGCTGGATTTGTCTGATAGAATTGGGATCATGATAGTGGGTGAGAGGAAGTATTTGAGAACTAGAGGAAAGTTGCATATTTCATTGTTACTACACTGTACCTTAACTGGCTCATCACCTTCCTGCAACCCCTCTGTAAGAGGATGTTGCTTCACCTATCAATTGGATTTGGGTCCCCAATCTGTACTCCCCCCTCATTTATAATGACATAATTTTTAGTTCTTTGATGCCTGATACTGGATCCCTTGGGCATCTCGTGGTCACCCAGCTGGTGTGCTTCTTCTGTGGGCTTTTTTGCTTCTGAGCTGGATGGTCACTTGTCTATTTAAGCCTTTAAGATCCCAGATGCTATATCTTCTGATGGTCTGGCACCATCAGCTTTCTTTACCACATTTGTTTATACCACATTTATCGCCAGCAATCATATCAAGAAAGTGAGCACACAATGTTATGATTTTTAGTTCTTGAAGCCTGGGAAGTGATCCCTTTGACACCTCATGGTCCTACAAGCTGGTGGGCTTCTTTTATGTGGGCTTTGTTGCCTCTGAGGTGGAATAGAAAGGGGGAACCAATTTCAGGGATCTACATAGAACCTCTTCTCTGGGGTAAGGACAACAGGGAAGTGAGTGAAGAGACATACTGGACAGTGTACGATATAAAAAAATAATAATTTGTAAATAATTAAGGATTCATGGGGAAGGGGGCAGGGGGAGGAGAGAGAAATATGGGCAGCTGGGACTGGGGCCCTAAGTGGAGGGAGGATACTTTGAGTATGATGATGGCAGCAAGTGTGCAAATGTGTTCTGCATATAACTGATATTTGTATGGATCGTGATGGGAGTTGTATGAGCCCCTAATAAAATGATTTATAAAACAAAAGGAGGGGGAAAGAGGAAATTATACCAAGGGCTCAAGCAGAAAATATTTGGAAATGAATAAGGCAACATGTGTATAAATATGCTCGATACAAATGATGTAGTGAATGCTACAAGAACTGTAAAAGACCCCAATAAAAATCATTGAGAAAAATTAATAATGTAATTGATTGAACAAAATTGAGATCATATCTATAAAAGAAACATATTTGAAAATGAGAAAAAGACAGGAAAGGAGGACTTTAAATCAATCACTCAATTTAGCATCAAATACTCATAAAACTACTGTAAAGGAAACCATTAATAGTATATATCAGATATCATTTAATAGTTTCAATATTTATAATTCAAAATTTGTAAGTATCTTTCTCTTCAGTGCCTTCAGTCATAGTTTTGAACTACTACTGATCTTTCAAAGTAAACGGTTACTACAGTGATTTGTTTATAATGCAAACATCCTTTTCACCTCCCACCAAGATGGTCTAAATTCTTCTGGAGACCAACTATTCCTTAAATTGTCTTTATGCTACTTACTAAATAAATGAAGTACCTTAAAGTTTCAATACCAAGTCCTGGAAGGCAAGAAGGAAGAACATCCTCATGTTCTCTGTGCCTCTTAGTCCTTATCTATATCATGTAGTTGTTGGATAAGATATTCCAGGATTTTATCATACATATATTAATTTCAACTAGGAAAAAGGGTAGATATTCTTAGTATTCTAGTATATTAAAGAATTTTTAAATGTTTTAAAAGGATATAAATATCCTGTTTGAAGAATTAAGGAACATCTGTATTCTGAAGATGAATACAACTGGGAGAGTTTGAAATACTGATGTGGAATTTTTATTGGGAACAGAAAACAAAAATCTCCATGAGACATGAGAGTGTATCTCAGAGAGTATTTGGTAATTTTTAATCAAAACACATTTATATCTTTGTTTATTTAGGAAATTTTCTCTTTTTTAAGTTCCTGACTTCAACAGCTGTTTTCAAACTGATGAATTCTTTGCCAGCCTAGACATGGCTTTAGAGTGGCATATTACATATGTATTTGTATTTTGCATGCACATCATTTATAACTGAGAATGGGATATCTGATGTGAGGGTTACAAGCATTCATTTCATAACGGTCTGAAACTAGGATATTTTATTCATATAGAAAATAAAAAAATTCACTGAAAAGGCTCCAGAAATTGCATTTTAAAGTTCCTGAGGAGAAAAGCATGTTTATACATCCCCCAAAAGGTCAAAGAATAACTTCACACCTCCAGGATGTCCCTCGTAAGACAGGAACCTTGAGACCTTAGTTTGAAAAGGTTATGCATCCCAAAAAGCTCTCCTCGGTGCTCTTTTGATCCTTGCACTGCTTCAAAATATCTTTTGGCATTTTCACTTCCAACCACCACGCAATGTAGTTGCTAAAACAGAAAAAACACAAGAAATCTTCAAAGTGTTTGCTCCAAGAATATGTCAGAATTTCCTGGCATTCCCTGTATATACACAGCTTTTGCTGGAGCAGGCAAAATCTCCTTAGAGAGGAAATTTTGTTTTAATTTCCCTGGCAGATGTTGCCACAATGGTGAAATAATAATAAACTGTCCGGTATCGCTGAAGCAGAGAACTTACATTTCCTATTTTATCTGTTTTCTAACAATTGAGTGAAGATTGCATTTCTAGGGAATATCTACATAACACAAAATGCTTAATAATAAAAATATACATTTTAATATACTTTCCTCCACCCCTTTCTAGGCTCTAACTGCAATATTGTTGGTAGAGGCCAGTGAGCTGGTTCCAATTTATAGCGAACCCATGTACAACAAAATGTCACCCAATCCTGCACATTCCTTGCTAATTTTGAACTTTTTGTTATAGTCACTGTGTCAATCCATCTTGCTAAAGTTGTCTCTTTTAGTCATTTTATTTCTTGGTTGTTCCTTCTATGGATCAATGCCCAATGAATACAGACCCATGTGGAATTAAATCGCTGGCAACATCCATTTCTCTGTTTCTCACAGTGTTACTTACTAGTTCAGTTGTGAAGATTTTTTTTACTTTGAGTTGTAATCCATACTGCAAGCTGTATGGATTATAAACGCTTCAAGTCCTCTCTACTTTTACAAGGCAGTGTCACCTGCATATCAAATGAGCCTTCCTTCAATACAGATGATAGGCTCTTCTTCATATATTCAAATTTCTCAGACTGTTTGTCCAGCTAACAGATTCAAAAATGAAGGAGACAGAATCTGCTCTGATCCTGATGCAAACGCCTGATTTCCTGATTTAAACGCCTGTCTCTTCATCTATTTACAGGTTTTGCTTGGGCACAAAAGAGTGTCCTAGAGGTCTCATTCTTTGCAATGTTATCCATAATTTGTTATGATCCACATAGCCTTTGCAGAGTAAATAAAGCACAGGTGAACATCTGTCTGGTACTTTGTTTTCACTCAAGATTCATCTTATGTCAGCAATGACCACTCTTTCCCCATCCTCCTCTGAATCCAGCTTGAATTTCTGTCAATTCCCTGTCAATGTACTGCTATAACTATTTAAATTATTTTCATCTCAATTTTGCTTATCTGTGATACTAATGATATCACTATTATAATCAACCACTACTTCCTATAGCCTGCGCCCGCCCCACCCCCCAAATCACTATTCAATAAATTATGTATAATCTAAAACATTTATGAAATAATGTGTCGGTGGCAAAATAATTTTAATAATGCTGACAACTAACAGCAAAAAGTCAGTCACTGTTTTAAAAATACTGAATCTTTGAAACAATGTTAAATAGAGAACATGGGGGTGGCACTCTTAAGAACATACACACTTTTAGTATCATTATGTACTTTTTGACATTAATAAATATGATGTAAATCTGAAAAATTAAGTGCAAATTAATTGGCTCCAGGTATACTTTCTTGGAAAAAACAAATGCATGGCTGAGCCCCGGTGGCATAAGTGGTGGAGTGCGGAACTGCAGCCCGGGGGCTTGGCGGTTCAAATCCAGCAGTGGCTGGATAGTGCCCACGACCACCAGAGGCAGTGATACCCACAAAAAAACAAAAAAAACACAAATGCATTTTAAATTTCTTCTAAGAAACATGGAATTCACAGGCTGGAAAGACTTGTGTTGGTGGGATTAGTCAGAAATAACACTTAAGAACTAATCGTCATTAGAGTTGTTTATACTGTAATCAGATACTCTAGAAAGCTAAAACTAAAATTCTTATTAATAATAAGTGCCAAGTGCTGAACATTTATTACATGTAAAACATTTTATTTTAATTCTTTTAACTCCAACAACCCTATGCAACATCATTTTCAGCATTTTACAAATAAAGAAATGGCAATTTAGATAGTTGCTTGTCTAGAGCTACCCAGCTAGAAGTGTCACTTCGAGGACTTAAACTTAACGCATCTATTTCGAATCTCTAATCTGTCTCTCCCAAGAAAATACCAAGGTCTTAATAAGTTTTTTATTGTTTTTACGATGTTATTATTCAGTACATTAACTTAATATCAATGTCCTGCATACCTGTTTATAGCCCTAGACTACAGAATCACAAAAGTTATTAATGCAAGTTATTGTCTGATGGCCCTTCCTACTGACCCATCCTTGAAATTGATGTATATTACATGCAAAATGGCTTCAAAAATTATGTGTGTGTGTTGGGGATGGGGGAGAACAGAATTAAAAGATAACGAATTTTTCCCTTGAACTCTGAAGATCCCACATACAATTATGAGTAAGTCAAACAACTTTGCTACTAGGGTTTCAGTTCATAAACACATGGCTTTATTTCAAACAAACTCTGTTTAAACATATCTCTGTAACCAGTGAAAAGATGTTCTATCAGTATTACACTTACTTTGATCTCAGTATGGTCATTAAAGATTTTAATGGCAATTTCTGCATCATTTAAAAATATTTTGAAGTCAGGATTTACCATATGTACTTGTGTATAAATCAAGTTTTTCAGCAATGTAGTTTAATGTAGTTTTTGGGGTAAAATTAGGTTTCTCAGCTGATATTTGGATGGTTTATACTTCAGTACATACAGTGTTTTCGTTTGGGTGGACTAGAGAAACAAATTAATAAACAAGCAAATGTATATAAGGGAGAGGTTTATATATAAGAGGAATGAAACATTGAGAAAGCATCCCAACTCAATCCAGTCCAAGCTCACAAGTCTGATATTAGCCCATATGTCTTACACCAGTCTATAAAGTCTTCTTCAGATTCACAAGGTAGATAGAATGACGCCAGGACAATCACCAGGTGCAGAGTCTTGTGGATACACGGTGAGAGAAGCATCTCAGTGTTGGCATGGGCCTCTCTGGAGAGAGTAAATTTCCAGGTATTTGTTCATGCCCTCCAAATTACTGAATTTATTGGAATGCAGTCTTTCATAGTATGCCATTATTAATCCTTTTATTTCATTTTGGTCTATTGCAACTTCCCCTGTTTCATTCCTAATTCTAGATATTGACATTTGCACCTTCTTTTCTTTGTTAAGTTTGCTAGTGGTTTGTCCTTTTTTTAAAAATCATTTTATCGGGGACTAATACAAGTCTTATCACAATCAATACACACATCTACTGTATGCAGATCACATTTGTTCATTTTTTGCCACCATCATTCTCGAAACATCCTTCTTCTACTTAGGCCCTTGGTATCAGCTCCTCTTATTTCCCCTCCCTACCCACTCACCCCTCGCTCATGAACCCTTAATAATTTACAAATTATCTTTGTCATATTGTTCACTGTCTGATGTGTCCCTTCACTCACTTCCCTGTAGTCTGTACCCCAGGGAGGCGGTTATATGTAGATTCCTGCAATTGGTTCCCTCTTTCTACTCCACCTTCCCTCCACCCTCCCAGCATCACCACTCTCACTACTAGTCCCAAAGGGATCATCTGTCCTGAATTCCCTGTGTTTCCGGTTCCTCTCTGGACCAGTGTACATCCCCTGGTCTAGCTGGATTTATAAGGTAGATTTGGGATCATGAAAGTGGGAAAGAGGAAGCATTTAAGAACTAGAGGAAAGATGCATATTTCCTTGTTGCTACACTGTACCTTGAGTGGCTCATCTCCTGCCTGTGACCCTTCTGTAAGGGGATGTCGCTTCACCTACCAATGGGCTTTGGATCCGCAATTTGTACTGCTCCTGATTTATAATGATATAATTTTTAGTTCTTTACTGCCTGACACCTCGTGGTCACACAGGCTGGTATGCTTCTTCCATGTGCACTTTGTTGCTTCTGAGCTGGATGACTGCTTTAAGTCTTTAAGGCCCCAGACACTACATATTTTGATAGTCAGGCACCATCAACTTTCTTCACCACTTTTGCTTATGCATACATTTGTCTTCAGTGATTGTGTCAGGAAGGTGAGCATCAAGTTTTGTAACTTTTGTTGATTCTGTCAAAGATCATCTTTTTGCTTTTTCCCATTGTTCTACTGTTTTCCAGTTCATTTATCTCCACTATAATTTTAGTGTTTTCTTTTGCTGTTGGAGAGATTATTCTGTGACTCTGTTCTAAACTGCGAAATGTACTGCGTTAAGTTGCTGACCACAATTCCTCTTTTTTCATATGTACATTTATTATAATAAAGTGATCTCTGAAAACTGCATTTGTTCCATCCTCTATGGTTTGGTACATTGTTCTCATTGATATATATGAACTTACTAACCTCTCTAATTTGGGATATTACCCATTCTTTTTTGAGCGCTTTTGAGTCTCGATGTGTTTGTCTTTGTTTTTGTGTGTGTGTTCTTTCTATGTTGATTTGAATCTTTTTTGGTGCTATGGTCAGAGAAGATAGTTTGAAAGACCTCTCTGAGTTTGAATTTTCTTATGCTTACCTTATATGACAGTAAGTGGTTTATTTTCAAATATGAGTTGTTGCATTCAAGAAGAATGTGTATTTTTTGACTTTTGGTTGGAGAGCTCTGAAAATATCTGAGACAGTTAAGGTTTATTGTGTCAACCTGGCCAATAAACACATGTAGGATTAATTGAAGGGCGGAGAGATAAATGGCTCAGTGAGTCTTGCCTTTCTAGTTCTTGAGTCTCTTGCTCTCTAATGGTCAGACCAGAGTGCAGCTGCTTTAATCAGTCCCTGCTTCAACTAGCAAGGCTCACTTTCTGTGTGACATCCTTGAAAAGCCACATAGACCTACCCTCATGAAGCCCTGGGTGCTGGAGCAGCCTTATGGAGAACCCTGTCAGTGCCAAAATGCTTACCTGCTCACAGATTCAGCTTTCCTCTTGTAGTTGATGTCATTGCATGTGTTTTGTGAGATTGATGAGGACTTTGTAGATGGGTGTCGGCCAAATGGGCTAATGTTGGGTTTATGGACTTGAACAGCATTGAGCTGGAATACTTTCTTAATGTACACTTTATATAAAACTATACACATGTATACATACACATATAGTTTACATGTATACATAGTTTATATATAACTATATATTCCACATAGCTGTATGTATAGTTTCTCTAGTCTTCCCAGATTAACAGAGTATTAGGTTGAGTTGTTTTAATGCATTGTTCAGCTCTTCAGTTTTTCTATTGGGTTTCTTACCCATTGATCTATCTTTCTTTCAGAGTGGTACATTGAAGTCACCTTCTGTAATTGTTGGATAAAATCCAACATCACCCCCAGGCTTTCTCTGAATCTTTTACTTTTATATTTGATTGCTTTTATCATTTGCTGAATTATGCTTGGTTATCTTCGAGTTTTGTGATTTGATTTTCCATTCCTTCCATTCTATTGTTGAGATTATTAACCTTTCTATTTCTGCTGTATCATTCCTTAACTCTTAGATTACCCTTCCCTGTGAAGATTTTGGTACCTCCATTTTTTATCACTTTTTAAATTTAATGCCCTAATTTCTTGTATGGTCCTACAAAGCATTCTCATGTATTCTTTATCTGGAAATTCATGGGCCATTTCTTTTGTGTAAACTACTGGATTTGGGTCTTTAGTAATTGACTTTTGTTTCTCTAGATGTTTTACAGTAGCTGCTCATGTTGGTTTTTGTTTGCATTGCATCTTGTTTGAGCTTAAGGTAGTTTGTAGTTTTTTGGCATGTGTAGGGGCAGGGGTTGACTCTTTAGGTTAGGGGAAGATTGGATAAGTGCTGGAAAATGTATTGTATGCAGATGAGGTAGGGAGTGTTAATCAGGTGAGTAGGAGAATTAGGGTACAGCTTCTCAGGCATAGGTCTTAAGTGGTACTATTAATCATAGGAAGCCTTCCCATTAAGTATAGTAATTTTTAATGATTTGGAGGAGATATTTTACTTGGTAAGTTAAAGGAGAGCGGTTGTTTACTGAGGTGAAGGGAACTGGTTCCAGAAGTTATGGTGGTAGGGTTAGGTGAGAGGTATTTGAATCTACCAGAGTCCCTTTTTGACCCTGTGTATTAAGTAGGGAGTTTGCAGACTTTCTGTTATTGGGTTTATAACCATGGATAGAACTATTCACTCCTTACATGTAGTCCTAGGGTGGAAATATGCTATTATAGGGGGCTTGAGATCAGTAGGTGATCTGCCTAAGAACTGTAGGCTCCAGTTCCACAGACTACCTAGCCTACTGAGCCTCTTCATCTGTAAATCTGGTGATCACAGTATGAGCTATACAGGTGGGTGATTCCACATCAGTGCCATCTTGTATTGTTCAATTTTTAATTCAACTTTGAACATTTTATTTGGAAACTTATGAAACATTTGAAAATATACACTCTTCCTTAATGTCAACATTTTACCATATTTGTTTTATGTCTCTGTCTATACACACACACATACACACACACACTTTTCTTGAAGCAGTTAAAGATAAGTTACCCACATTGTGAGCTTTTATCAAAAATAACGCTCTTGCAAGGATATCCACAAACCCAACCAATATGGTACACTGTGGTCCAAAACAGTAACAAATAATTATTAGTAATACTCAGATTTGTTTTTATTCCTTCCCAATCCAGATCCCAATTAAGGGCCATGACCTGTATTGGCGTCATTCTCATTAAGATAATATTTACAAAAATCAACTACATGAAATCAAAAGGATAACAACTGCTCAAAAACAATGTTCGGAAAAAGCGGATAGAGATAGAAATGAAGTATAAATGGAAATGGGAAACCCAGAAAGGAAATGGGAATGGTGCTCTTACATTATGGGGAGTGCAACATGAAACAAAACTGTTCATTAAAAACTGTAAAACCAATGCTTTGTAAACTTTCACCCAAACTACAATGAAAGTTGACAAAGAAAAAGAAAATTCAAAATTTTGTGAAGTGCTGTTCAAAAACATAAAGTGAATCTATAGATACAAGGGAGAAAATGAGCATAAATAAAAACACAGATATTAAATGTAATGCCAATTAAGCTTTAAGAGACTTCTATAACTCTAGAAATTTCTTTGAGCCTCTTTCCAGATTCCATTCTTTCCTCTAGGACAACTACTGATGTAGCTCTGCTATACCAAAGAACAGAAAGATGAAGGGCTCCTTATGGAACTACATGCTTTAGCAAAACAACAAAAACTGCTGTGTACAATTCTATTTTTAGAAGAAAATAGCATAAATTTAAGATTAGATCATTCTTAGGTTAACTACTACCACATGTAGCAGATGTTTGTTCTTAAATAGATGCCAACTGAATATATAAAGAACAATTCAAATTTAACACTTATAATTAAACCTAAACCTATCAGATCTTCTCAAGTGAGCACATCTAAAGTAAATACATTTCATTTATTTAGAGAAATAAATGGAGCAGTAGTTAATAGTCTATAAAGATTTTAAAACTTAGTGTAATTTTAGGTGCTTACAAAAAGCACCTTTACAATAGGTAGCACACAAATTCTATTGCTTTAATTTCATTTTGGGGAGAATCATTACATTCAACATAAAAAGAATGCATTAGAAAACGCAGGGCAGTGCTACCCAATTTTTTCATGGCATGCCTAATGCAGAACATGGTAACATGAATAGAGGAAGTTATTTAAATCTCGAAACTGATCTAGTCAATTTCTCTCAGAGAGTTTATAAAGAACAAAGTGTTGGTGTACTTAGAACCCATTTGAGACATACCTTTCAGCTTTGGCCACAGTTTGGGGAGCTGTCACCTTCCTACTTAAATAGGCACACCTGGAAGCTAGTTAGGAATGTAGAAATTCGGTTCCACCCCAAGTCTACATCAACACTTTAGAAGATCCCTAGATGATCCATAGATATATTATAGCTTAAGAATTATGGTACTATTCAGAGAAATTTTCAGTTCTAAAATTCAACCAGTTAAATCATTAATCTATTCTATGAGATGTATACTCTATCGTATTTGTTAAACTCAATGTAACACTTAGAATAAAGTTTAAAATTCTAGTTTTACATGAATTTCTGCCTAGTTTTTAAAAGCAAATACACATTTACTTAATTACAATAAGGGAAGTATATTTACCTGCTTGTAGACCTGTCGTAAATACATGATCTCCTCCACAGTTCCCAAGGATATCAGTCTAAACACTTTGACATCCCTACATTGCCCGATTCTATATGCTCTGCAAAATGATGAAAAATAAACAAAAAGCAAGTGAAATTAGGTTCAGGAAGTAGCTTCTGGAGTAAAAAAAATAGGAATAGGTTAAATTTTACATTTCGGTTAATATTTTTATTACTTAATAATGCAAAAATTGAAATTCTTATTAAAAGAATATTGCGGAGAATAGTATTTTAGAGAATATAAAACCACTAATTGAATTTCTGTTATACACATCACCTTCCAGGGTCTTAAACATTTTCCCTAGACTTACAGTATTCTTTTCCATGGCAACCTTAAGCTTATGGATGGGTTGCATTCTCAATGATTACACTCAGGAAAAACTCTCAAGAAGCCAAATGAATATGTAGTGACAGAAAGTTCATCAGCAAAGTGCTTGGGGATGGGGGTGGGTGGTATGAAAAGTGCAACAAAAGGGCATAAGGAGCATTTTACCATGTGTCTAAGAACTTAATAATATGTACATCAACTAAGATATTGGTTCTTGATAGCCTAGATAAAGAAGTACAAAATTACACCAAAATGTCTTAAGAAAAACAAAAAACTGTGGAGGAGACTGGTTGGTGGCTTTCATGTCCCCCATTTTTCTTGACTGCTCTCAGAAGAGTAAGGCATGGAGTAGGAGTCTTTGCCATTCGATGGCTATGAACCTAAGGAAGTTTTGTGCCTCAGCTTCTTCACATATAACACAGGTATTTAGTATTAAATGAGATGATGATGGAAAGTAAGCACTGGCTTATATGAATCACTTTATACAGGTTAGCTATTATTATACTTTATCCTTATTCTTGCTACCTTAAGAACTAAGTCTAATTTGCATTGCATAAGTCTGTACCCAGCAAAGTACTATGCATACTGTAACTATGGTGCTCTAGTTCCATCAAGTGAATACCAAATATTGAAAACCAAATTCACTATCAAGTTGGCACAGGTCCACAGAAACCATATAGGATAGGGTAGAACTGCCCCTGTAGGTTTCTGAAACTGATTTTCTACAAGAAAACCCACACCATTGAATGGCTTTAGTTATCTACTGTGAAGCTCTGGGAATATTAAATGTTCATGAAATGCTTTCAACATTCCTATAATATTGAAGCATGAATGTCTACAACAAAGAAAATTCGAAATATTTTTTTCATTGAAAATAAACATTGGGCCTGCGCTCTTTATTAACTCAGAGGTCTTTGACCTATTACTTTCTTATATGATTGCCTATTTTGCTTTTGACCTAAATAACTTGTATTCTTCTAAAATAGGTCCTTTTCATGTAGATTTTCAAAAGTATGTGAAAAAAAACTATTCACAGAAAACTAGATATTATATGTGATACTATTTGGTGATTAGTTAGCCTTTTTTTTGCCTTTAAAGATTTTATGTATCTTTACTTTGGATTCCAAACTCATTGCCATTATGATAAAGTCAACTCATAGCGACTGCACAGTGGATGGTATAACAGCCTCTTTGAGTTTAAGTCTGTAAATGATTACAGGGATAGAAAGCCCCAACTTTCTCCTGAAGAGCCACTAATGGTTTCGTACTGCCTACCTTACAGAAGCTCAAAATGTAACCACTATGCCACCAGAGCTCCTCTTACTTTGAATTAGATAAATAATTTATTATCTCACTGTCAACTAATAATTAAAACTCATGTTTGCAATCTTCTGTCTCAATAATATATATTTTTATTTACTTTATTTTTTAAAATAATTTTATTGGGGGCTCTTACAACTACTACAACATACAGTACATCATTTGTATCAAGCACATTTGCACACATGTTGCTACATACATTTCCAAACATTTTCCACTTGAGCCCTTGGTACAAGCTCCTCTTTTAAAAAAACAACAAAACTCCCCTTTCCCCTCCCCCACCTTTTTTTAATGAATCATTTTATTGGGGTCCCATACAACTCCCATCACAATCCCTAACAACATCAGTTGTATGCAGGCCACTTTTACACACCCATTGCCATCATCACTCTCAAAACATTCTCCCTCCCTCCAGGCCCCCATTATCAGCTCCCTATATTACCCTTCCTCCCTCCCTTCCCCTTGAACCCTTAGTAACTTACAAATTATTTTTTCATCCTGTACACTGTACAATGTGTCCCAACACTCACGTCCCTGTTTTCTGTGTCCCAGAGAGGAGGCTACATGTAGATTCCTGAAGTTGGTTCCCCCTTTCTATTCCTCCATCCCTCCACCCTCCTGGTGTTACCACTCCTATTACTATATTTTTATTATTTTATATTATTACTATATTTTTATTTTTATGAGTTTTTCCCTTTCTGATTTTAAAAGATATATTTTTCTTTCATTTTCTTTCTGGTTTTCATATTTTCTAAGAAATTAAGTGAAGACTTTATTAACATCAGAAAGGAAATACGTTCACTTCTCACTTATTAACATGTTGAGCTTCCAAAGATGATGTCACTATGTGAAAATTAGCATTTATGATGGCATTGTAATGTGACATTGGAGTATGAATCCATATCAGACTACAAATGAGGGATTACTGCCATTTGAGAATATAAATATCAAATTACATCATTACATAATAGCTAAATCACTGAAAATCATGGTTGTATTAGGCTAGGTTGACTAGAGAAACAAATCTAGAAACAGCCATATATTTGTGTGAGTGTGTGTGTGACAGAAAGAGAGAGAGAGAGAGAGAGAGAGAGAGAGAGAGATATCAAAGAGCAATTGCATATTGAGAAAACATCCCAGCTCAGTCGAGAACAAATCCTTAAGTCCAATATTAGCCCATACGTCCAATAATAATCCATACATTCCTCTTTAGACTCACACAGCACATGCAATATTGCAAAATGCTGCAAGATCATAGGCTAATAGGGAAAAGTCTTGGAAACACCTCAGCATTGGCACAGGCTTTCACCTGGCTCCTCCACATCTCCGAGTGTAGCTCTTCAGCAGCAAAGTGAAGCAGACAAAGGGACTGCTCAGTGGTCTCAGCAAGTCTCCATGTAGCTTACAAACAGGAAGACCAAGTCAAAGAGACTGTGTATTCCATCACCAGGGAGAAAGAGAGCAAATTCCCAGAATCCTCATGAGAAGGTCATACCCATAAGAAGACATCATCAGGCTGTGACCTGTTTGAAAAGCTAGACTCAACCCCTACACTTATGTATCAAGTTGACAAGAAATTAAGAAATTATCATAGTGGTTTACATAAATCAACACATAATCTTAACCAGCACAGACTGTATTATTCTTACCTTCACACTGGTAACTGTTACCATCAGAGAAAGGCCATTAATATGGAAAATGATCAGATAGATTTTTAGTATGATACAAAAGAAAAAGGTCATATAACAGGCTTGTTTTTAAGTGAGGTGAAGGTGTACTGATCTATAGTAATTGTTACTTCTAAATAAATTTCCTTTTTAAATTTCTTTAATTCAAAAGTTATTTCAGAATATTTTAAAGTTTCATGTAACTACATTTTATTAGCTAAATGTTTATTGTACTTTTCTAGTTGCTTTTGTATATATGTTTTTTGTTTTAATTTCGTATTGTTGTTAGGTGCCTTCGAATTGGTTCCCACTAGTGGCCCTATCTACAATAGAGTACAACACTACCTGATACTGAGAGGCTATCAAAATTGTTGCTATGCTGGAGCCCATATGGCAGCCACTGTGTCAATTCATCTCCTCTTTTTCACTCTCTCTCTACCAAGTTTTTCCAGGATCTGGTCTTTCCCAATAATTTGCCCAAAATACATGAGACAGAGATTTGCTATCCTTGCTTCTAAGCATTCTTGCAGTACTCCTTCCAAGAGAGATTTACTTGTTCTTTTGGCAGTGCATGATACAGTCAATACTTTTCACTAACAACGTATTTTAAATCCATCAACTTTTCTGAGTTCTTCTTTCTTCATTGTCCAACTTTCATAAGTATAAGAGATTAAAAATACTATGGCTTGGCCCTGAGGACCAGCCAATGCACAGACAAGACCATAAGGCCGACTCCACCTACAGACAAGACGTCCCTTACTGACCCATAATGCTACAGGGGACACCACTGGATACAGTGCGGGAATTATGTCCAATATGACCCCACCACACAGGGGTGAAACACTACGGGTGTACAACACAGCAGTAAAGGGAGCAAAGTAACACTGCATGATGCTCGTCTAGTGGGGAACTGGGATAAAAAAAATAAAAAAAAGAACTTGGGAAAGGGGGAAAGAGAAGCTTGTATCAAGTGCTCAAGTAGAAAATATTTGGAAATGGGGCTAATCCCTAGTGGCGTAAGTGGTTGAGTGCAGGACTGCGGCCCGCGGGCTTGGTGGTTCAAATCCAGCGGCAGCTCTCAGGAGCAGCACTGGGTA